>CM019151.1:154507319-154642124 GCA_009733165.1 Naja naja
AAATTTTCAGGCTATTCAGGTTCCATTAGTATATAGATACTAAAAGTTCTAATTCATGAATTTCAAGAAAAAGAAGTGCTATTGGGTCCAATTCTGGCTCAAGCATGTCCAGGTTGATAGGATTTAGAAGATGGTCATTTGGTAGGTCTGGACCAAATATTTATTGTATATACATTTGTTTATCAAATTTATATTGCTGCCCATCTCACAAAACATGACCATGGGTAGAATAACAACAAAGGAATTAAGGCAGAACAAATCACTCTTTCAATTTCTCAGAAATTTATTTCCTAGAAAAGAAAGACTGTTTTTCTATCTTTTTGTCTGACACTTTGAAAATTATTTTTGAAACTGTCTGGGTAGTGGTCTGGAACTTATGTTAATATTAATATTAATTTAATATTCACAATTCTGTCATCACTCTGCAACTTCCCTGAATGCCCATATTTTCCAATCTGAGCTCCACCAAAATTTGTATCATGAGGACTTTCCTTGGGATTTAAGTTGCATATAGGAATCTACAGAAGAGTGACAAACTATGATTCTAGAAGGAAAGCAGAATACTTTCACACACATTGATTCACCACCTCAGAACTAAGTGCAAATCTTGCATCTAGGAAAACTTATCCTAAATTATTTACTATTTTGAAATAAAAAGTAAATAGTTGATATTTATTTTCCAATTGTTTGGAAAATATACAATAACCCAAATGATTTTTCATGAAATTATAGATCCCTCCAACCCTGGGAGTGAAATTCAGACTGTTCCAAAAGATATACTGAAAAGTAACTATTATCTTAAAATATTTATGGCTATTACACAAATAATGTTTTAATTGCAGTCTTTATTTATTTGTTAAACCTTATGTAAACCCTATTTTTTCCATGCAGGAGCTCCAGGCAGAGTACATAATGCAGATTGGCTGGTTGGATAAAGAGGAACTGGCTTAAAGTAAACCATTGAGGTTCTGTGGTTGAGGCAGTACTAAAACCTGGTCTCTCACTCCTAGTCCAAATCCTATCCACTGAAGCACAAATGGTTTTCTTTACTACAGTACATATTCAGTCAGTGGTGGGATTCAAATAATTTAACAACCAGTTCTCTGCCCTAATGATTTCTTCCAACAACCAGTTCACCAAACTGCTCAAAAGTTAACAACCAGTTTTCTTAACAACCAGTTCTGGTGCAAACTGGCTGAATCCCACCACTGTATAATATAAACCCACCACTGCAGAATATAAAGGTTTGAGTGTGAAATATCTCAACTTTAATCTGGATAGGATTCTGAAGAAATCACAGTAAATAATATCAAATCAAATTCCAAATGCTTAGTTTTGTCATGAAATTAAATTTGAATTCCACATGTTTAATATTTGGCTAAATTAAGCTCTAAATTAATTTCTTGAATTAGCCTTATAATGTTGAGGCTGCATTTACATTGCAATCAAAGAAACATTGTTTTAATTTTACTTTTTCATTCGTCTATCAGTTCTGGGGTTAAAAAAAAAATAACAACTTCAGATTACTATTAGATAGCAATGGGGATTTAACTTTACTTTCATTATTCATTGTTACTGTTCATGGTCTTTCCTAAAATACGTTCTTGGTCTTATTTCATTATATTTTCACTGATTATTTCCTGTGGTTGCTAAAATGTACATCAATAGCTTACTTCAAAATCAATTTACAGCTTTCCAAACTGGATGCAAAAACCTAGATAACTTCCAAATGTCAGTAAAGAATTTCTTGTATTTCTCTACTTCCATCTAGAGTTTTGCAGCTAACACCTGAAAACAATCTCTATGTATATTATGGTTAAATATTGTTCTAAAAATTATTAAAGCTATGCTATGTAAGAATCAAAGGTGTTTTGGGAAAGAGTGTAATGTCAGACAGACATCTGGACAACTTGACTTCAGATCACTATTCCAACTCCTCATTAACAAAGTAACTATTAACCAGTGAATTGATCTTTTAAACAATGACCAATCAATCACACATCAAATTGGAGTCTTCCAGCCTAGTTGCCAAAACAAATTGGCTATGGAAACTAAGATTTCCTCCATAAACGATCATATTGTGCATTTGTGCAATAACTTGGCCGTTGACTCCAGTAATTAATTGGTTTTTACAAAAAAAACATCCCCATGATTAATGTTTCCTTTCATCCAACACCTCCCTCCCCTTCCTTGTGTGTATGTGTGTGTGTGTGTGTATGTGTACCGCATACAGCAGCAGGTCCAACAGTAATTCCTCAGTAGTTCAAACTAAAGACTCTAAGAAACCAGCCAAGATGTCAGCCACAAACACAGATGCCATTCCTGGAAAAATACCTCCAGGCCTGGCAGCTGTACAGCACTAGAGTTCCCTCTGTGTGGCCACAGTTGTTGTTGGCTTCTCTTTGCCAGGGAGGAGGTAGAAAGAAAGAACAGAAAAGAGAGCAGCATCCAGAGCATTGGCAAGAGCTCTCAGCAACACATATAGGACTGCTCTAAATTCTTTTTAATCCAGCTTCAACCTCATATGACCTCTCTTTTGGAATGCAAGACCTGAGTTGTATGCCTAAACTCCCTGATGGAAGATTTTGAGTTGCAGAGAATATTTCTACATGTTTTATGCATGCTTTAAAACAAGATCAATGATTAAATCTTGTGCATTGATTTTGCTACATTAAAAGTAGGGCATTTGTAGCTTTTTGAATGTTATGAACTACAACTTCTAGTACACAGGCAGCACAGCTGAGGGTGAGAGATGCCAAGTATAGTAGTTCAGCAATATCTGAAAGGCCACAGATTCCCCATCCTTTTGCTGAATTGTCATATTCGCATCAGTACCATTTGATCCGTGCTTTTAAATACTTGAAGGCATTTTTCTATAAAAGACATTAGCATACTTTGTGTGGTCTTGCACAAGTCAACAAAAACAGACAGAGGAAGTGAAAGTTAAATTTTGTTATACATGATAGGAAAAAGTAAATGTTGCAATCACATCTAACTATTAAAACAAGCTATAAGACTATTCTTGACATAATTCAAATAATTCAAATTTTTTGTGGATGTTATTCTTTATGTTAAACATATATTGTTTTATAATTTACTTTAAAATGTATTATTTTACTATAATCAGTTTGACAACTATTAGTTCTTCTCTTCTTAATTTCTAACAATTGCCAATCCTCTTCTCTAGAAAGAATTTAGTTCTAAACATAGTGATTTCTCTGCAAAGTATTGTGCAATTGGAAGACCACTTACTGCTTTTTGGTAATGAAAAAACAACAAAAAATAGAATTATGATCAGAAACCAAGACAAACAGGTAGCTTCCTCTAGTTGATGTTTATTTATTAAAGTGTTGTAAGTATTGAATGATAAATATACTACTATATGTTACTAAGAAAAGTTATCAATTACAGTTTTTGAAAACTTTTGAAAGAGACTAAAAACGTTCCCTGTTTGAAAATAATACCCGTACCAATCTTTCTATAACATTAACAGCATCATTGTTTTTTGTAACACCTTCACCTTGAATAACCCAGTTAACTTTGTGAAAAAGTGATCAATCCTAAATATTCAAAAAGAAAACTCTAGCATTTAATGACTCAAAATGGCCATGCATTTTCCAGTTGCATCCCCTTCAAATTGTTCAAAGCCATCTTACAAATTAGGGCAATATAACTGAGAACACATGAAAGAGTCTGAGTAGTCTTCACACCTTCATTCCATAGCAGCCGTATTCCCTTACAAGTAAGTATAGCACGTATGTGCAAGGGGAACCTTACCTTTACCGTAAGTATGCTACTACTAGCTACTTTCTGCTGATGAGCATTCTGGTTTGCTGTCAAGTTAAATCTCTACTGTCTCACTTTTCCTTTTGACATGAAGCAGCTGTTTGATGACATGGCACCTAACTAATGCCACCACCACAAAGGAGCTACTGAAGAATGTGAAAATATATTTTTGAAGAAAATTGGAACTCTTGACAACTAGAATAGAATAGAATAACAGAGTTGGAAGTAACTTTGGAGGTCTTCTACTCCAACACCTTGCCTAGGCAGGAAACCCTACCCCACTTCAGACAAATGGTTATCCAACATCTTTTAAAAACTTCCAGTGTTGGAGCATTCACAACTTCTGGAGGCAAGTTGTTCCAATGATTAATTGTTCTAACTGTCAGGAAATTTCTCCTTAGTTCTAAGTTGCTTCTCTCTCTTGATTAGTTGACTGGATAGAACTGTTTGAGAGATCTTGTTTCAGTAACTTTTACAAGGGTATCAATGGAAGGTTTTCTTTCAGTGTTTTCCCCTACATTCTCTTACTGTAAGTCCCAAATCATTGCTGGTTTTGGTGTTCAGTTGTAGGTGGGTCCAGGAAGACTTTGCTGCATGTTGTTCAATCTCCTCCAGCAAGAATGGTGCTATTTGTCTGGGGCAATCATTGCAAATCTAAAGGTTGGGGAAGGAATGCTCATATAGCCCTCTCGAGTAAGATTTTGCTATTTTTAAGACTATGTATCTTGGTCTGATTCAGACAATCATAATGATAGTGTTAATTCCAAAACATTTCATATTGAGAATGTCAATATTTATACCAAAGTGACTTTGAGAGGAGCAGCTCAAAATTTCCTGCCCTCTTTTAAACCTATTTAAACTGATTTCATCCAACTGTTTTAAAACCTACCTATAAAGCAGATCATATTGGCCTTGTCTTGGATGGAACTCTGTCTGACGAATGTAGGCTCTTGCAATCAATAACTGTGTAGAGACAGGGACAAGATTAGAAAAGTTAACTCACAAAAGAAGAGATAAGTGGTAATTGATAGTTTTAAAATGTTTTCTCAAGCGTGGCTAGTTCCCTAGTTAAGCATCTGACGGAGTCCTGAAATAATGTTTCCTAGATGCTTGGTGAATCAAATTCAAAGCACTCCCTGACCCATGTCAGCCTGTGATGATCCATGGTATGTAAAAGCATTACACAGAAGATAATGGATAAAAGTAAGCAGCTTGACCCTAGATGTCATTATAAAACTTTCTACTTAGTTGAAAATTGAGAAAAGCAGCATTTGGTAAGTTTTTCAAATTGTATCTTCAAAACAGACAACTGATTGGCTCTACTGGGTGGCCCCAACTGAGGGTCTTGTAGCTTTTGTGAACTATTGTGTGCATCAGTTCTTCACAGATAAAATTTCTCAGATTATTGCAGGGATTGAAGCTGTTTGGAGAAATAGAAGATGTGCAGCAACTATCAGATGGAAGGAACTGACTTCCCGAAGCAGTAGTACCATCTTCTCATGCTCATTTGGAAGTGAGAGAACAGAAACTGCTTTGAATGAATAGGACAGAGTGACCATGTTTGTAGAAATATTTCTTTCAAATAATGTTCAAAGCGACACAACTCTAGTATACAATTTTATCAGACCACTTATTCATTCTTTCATTCATTCATTCATTCATTCATTCATTCATTCATACTGTTGTGGTTAGCCATCAGCAGGTGCGGACGGTGGAGGAGAGCAAGGACTCAGATGAGGGGCCGGACCATCAGGGAGTGGGCTGCTGCCTTCAGGGATTGTGGTGGTTGGCAGCAGTGATGAGGAGGTTCGAGGAGCCTGTGCCAAGTGCACGTGAGCACAGGATGATTCATAGAAGAGAACAGCTGCAGCAGCACAGGCGACTTCGGGAGTAAGGATGCAACATAAAGGCCCCTCCCTCCAGGGAATATAAGCCTGGTTTCAAAAGGGTTTTGCCTCTGTAGAAGGCAAAAATGCTCTAAGAACCCAGCATTGTGTGTAGAGACTCGGATTATCTGAAGAATTCTGTCAAGGCTTTTCTGGTTGGACTAAAGGGCTGCAAGCCATCTTTTATCTACAAAGTTTATTTGTAGATTAAACCTGTGAAGGTTTGAGTTGCTGTGTTTGTTTGAGATTTTCTTGCTAGTAATAGGGTTGGGTCAGAACACATACATACATACATACACACACACACACACACACACACACACATTCATTCAACCCACAGGTCACCCATCCAGAAGTGGTATTCAGAAGGTTCTGACCAGTTCTGGAGAACCACTAGTGGAAATTTTGAGTGGTTCGGAGAACCAGCAAATACCACCTCTGACTGGGGATTTTACAGTATCCTTCCCCTCCCATGCCCACAAAGCCACGCCCACAGAACCAGTAGTAAAAAAATTTGAATTCCACCATTACACCCATCTCACTGAAGGTGACTCTAGGAAGCTTACAATCATTCAATCAAAATGGCATATAAACATCAAAACAATAAACATGGTTCTTATATTTAAAATCCATTTACAATTAAATTGACCAAGAGAGAGAGGAAGAGAACTGTGTGCATTGGGAAGAGATGGGGGAAGATTTATTAGCCACTTCCGGAATGTCACATCCCCTTGCCCAAGGCCCCTTGGCAGAGCCATACTTTCAAGCCCTTTGGAAGATTAAAAGGGAAGGTGCAGATCTGACCTGGGAGGGGCATGATGTTCCAGAGGGTGGAATTGCCTCTTCTTCTGGACCCCATCAGCTGAAATTCCTTGGCTAATGGGATCTTCACCATGCCCCTTCTGCTGGCACAGGTGGGGGTCTAGTCCTTTGGGTTGAGACAATTGCTCAGAATTATTATTATTAACTATTACTAGCATAACAAACAAGGTACCAATGGACATAACCAATATGCATAAAAGAGAAAGAGACAGAGAAAGAGATACTTCTAGTAATTTTTCCTACAATCTTTCCGTGTTTGGTCTTTTTCGGTGGAATTTTTTATAACCTCACTCATTTGTGCTACATGGATTCCTCCCCCCTTTTTGTCTCTGCTGTCTAAAAGTGTGGTTTGCATTGGCACTTTACAATAATTGGTTTCTAAATAATATCAGGAGTATCTCAAAGAAGTAACCTAAGGCTATAATTTGGTGCAGGATTTGTAGAGCCATTTATAAATTGCTTCTACATCAATCCCTGACAAGCAGAACTGTTTTGCATGCAAAAGGAAGCTATGCCTATTTCATACACCAGAGGTATCTAAGCTATGCTTCAGTTGTAGATAAAACAAGGTGCATCAGCCTCCTTGTTTCTAGCCCTGAAGGCCAACAATGTGGAATTTATCAGATAATTGTATGACATAAAAATATAGCTACTGCTTGTATTTTGTTCCCTGTTGACAAAAGTCAGTTATAACTGCTGTCTTCCACATTCAACAGATAGCCTATGCCAGTGCTCGGAGAAAAGCTAATTTTTATAATGCATATTTTATACATTTAAATAAAGCATTACAATAGCGATGAAACTTTAAGATAAGATGGATTGCCCTTACCTATCATAAATATTTACCTTGACTGAACTGTGGGGAGCGGGCAGTGACAAATAATTCAGCATTTACTATCAATTAATATGATTGGCTGTCAGTCTATATGAATAATCAAACAGTTTTCCAGAACTGGTGCAGCACACATTGTCTGTAATACCCCTGCACAGGAACAGAGATCTCTTATTTTGCATCTCTTCAGTCTTCAGTATTTGATTTCTGTCTATTCTGTGAGACAAGTAACTTGACATCAAATTGAAAAGGAAAGGGCAGTTAGAAATATAGTATTGCAAATATAATACACCTTGTATTATTTTACATTGTTTGTATTATTTTACTCTCATTACCTTTATTCACATCTGACGGCTGATTCAACTTAACAGGCTACTGATTTAGTTCAAATCAGATTCTTAGTTTTAAATGATAAAAATGTGTGCCGAATCAAGTTACTAAACTGATTCAAAGGCACTGAGCTCAGTTCCCCATAATTATACCTGATGTACACATATTTTCTCTCTCTTTGATAAATAAGTAGAAATGTTAATGATTATTTGTGCCAGAACAAGACACTTTATGTGTGCAGTGGTATCTGGGAATGTCTTTAGGAGACAAGAAAAGAGTTACAGCCAGGGGACTCCCACAGAAGAAATGTGGGCATAGCAAATGTCATAGAAAGGACCTTTCCTAATTTCGTGGGCATAAAGGCAAAAGGGAGAAATGTGCTTTCAATATGTAAGGCTGATATCAGTCTTGTCTTGCTAGATAGTACAGAGGAAGCACCACCAGATGAACTACTACTTTATTGTAAAGTTTGTTATGTTTGCATGAAGAGTCAGACGCGAAGAGCTTCAGTGAAGAGTTTATTAGTGACTACAGCTCGAATGGACCCATCTTGGCTGGGCTACGGCTGCTACTTATAGCCAGCAGCCGCAGTTGCCAGCCAATCAGAGTGCAGGGTTTTCCCGCTTTTCAAACCAATCATATTTGACATTTTACAAGAACAATTCAAACTAAACCAATGACATTCAAACCTACATACATAACACCCCTCCCACTAGGTTCAGTCCATACCAAACCCCAACCTATCTAATGTATTCTTTTAAATAGGTGGGGCTCTTACGTGTGTTGAGACCTTCGTGGTTCAGAAGTTTTAACATTCTCACCCAGTGAGAGAGAAATGTGTCTGCTGACATTTCCCTACTGGGACTTCCTGTGAAAGAAGACCCTGTTTGATTGTTAGAATCTGGTCTCTCCTCCCAACCCATCTCCAGCCCAATGTCAGCACCCAAGTCAGGTAGTGATGTACAATCTTCCACTTCTAAGGATGGATTTTGGCATTGTGACAGGTTTTGGAATGGTTCCTGTCATAATGGCTCGTTACACATGGGATGGATTCTTGCTTGCTGATTATCCTCCTGCTCTTCCCCTCTCCCCTAGAATTGATATCAGGTGAGGGAACTAGAGAGGAACAAGTGCAATGTTCCTGAGAAACCTGGATCTAAGTTGATCAATGTGCCTGCTCCAGAGGACTCCATCCTCTGTTTGTACCCTGTAAGAACGAGGGCCTGTGATTTGAGTTATCTCAGCAGGAATCCACAATGGTTCACCCATAAGGTTCTTAGCATAAACAGAATCACCCACACTGAATGTGCGAACTTTGGAAGTGGAATCTAGTGGTGCATTGGGTGCGTAAGTGGGATGAAGGCGGTCAAGGGAAGACCTAAGTTTCCTACCCATAAATAACTCTGCTGGGGATAAGGTATTAGATTGGTTAGGAGTGATGTGCTGAACACTAAGAAGTTTTTCAACTTTCTCAGTGATGTCCCCAGGACCCAGTTGCTGAAGTTTCTCCTTGATAAAATGTACCATGTGTTCAGCCCGGCCGTTAGCCGAAGGGTGCCCAGGGGCAGTGAGGGTATGTCTGATACCCTGTTGTGCTAAATAGGATTCAAAAAGGTTGGATGTAAATTGAGGGCCATTGTCAGAGACAAGAACATCGGTAACCCATGGGTTACAAAAGTTTTTGAGCTGCTTGATGACAGCATCAGTTGTGGTGGATGCCATAGGGATTACCTCTAGCCATTTGGAATATGCATCTACTATAATAAGAAAGGTGTGCCCTCTGGTAGGGCCTGCAAATCAATGTGAATCCTAGACCATGGGCCCCTAGGACATTCCCATTCCTGTTTGGGGTGAGAGGTGGGGCAGGCCTGACTACCTGACAGTTGGGACAAGATGCAACCCAGTTTTCAACCATTTTGTCAATACCTGGCCACCATACATAACTCCTGGCCAATCCCTTCATCCTTACAATACCAGGATGACCCTCATGTAACATTTCCAAAACCTCTCTTTGTAGTTTTGCAGGAATAACCACCCTGTTACCCCACAAAATACATCCTCTACAGATAATTCAGTTTGCCTGGACTTAAAAGGTTGAGCCAGGTGAGGTAGATCTTGAAGAGCCCAACCTTTCTTAATCCAGCCTATAACAGGAGCCAATAAAGTGTCTTTGGCAGTCTCTCTGGAAATTTCAGCATGCACTGGAAGCTTGGCAACAGTTTCTAGAAAAAGGTGTGTGTTTCAGGTTCAAAGTCCTCCTTGTGGCAAGGAAGTGGGCAACGACTCAGTGCATCAGCATATCCAATGTCCTTGCCAGGCTTGTGGATAAGTTTGTAAGAATAAGCAGCAAGAAATTCATTCCACCTCAGCATTCTTGGTGACAGGATAGTAGGTGTAGGTTTATCTCCTGCCACAATGCCTAACAAAGGTTTGTGATCTGTAACAATGGTAAATGTTCTCCCATACAAATATTCATGAAATTTCTTGACAGCTGCAACAATTGCCAATGCTTCCTTGTCCAATTGGCTGTAATTCCTCTCTGCTTTGGTCAAAGTGCGAGAGTAAAATGCAATAGGGGCTTCTCCCGTGGGAAGCCTGTGGCTCAAACCCCCCCCACTCCAAAGGGGATGCATCACAAGTCAGTACAACAGGCAAATTCTCAGAGAACTGTATCAGTACAGCATCAGATGTGATTAGTCTTTTAATACTGTTAAATGCTGATTGTTCCTTCCTCCCCAGACCCAAACAGACTTTTTGTCAAGTAATCTGTGCAATGGTTCTGCAATGGTTGCCTTCTGAGGTAGGAACATGTGATAAAAGTTAATGAGTCCAAGGAAGGCTTGCAAATCTGTTTTGCATTTAGGTCTAGGGGCTTCTTTGATTGCTTGAACCTTGGCATCGGTAGGGTGGATGCCATGCTTGTCAATCATATAGCCCAGGAATTCAACCTTGTCAGTTTTAAGAGTGCATTTTTCTTCCTTGACTTTTAACCCCGCTTTCCTGAATCTGGAAGGACTTCTCTGAGTCTTTCTTGTAACTGAGTGTCATTTTCAGCAGAGATTAACACATCATAGTGTCCCATGACACCATAGATAAATAGGAGCCTGAGTCCACTTCCATTTGGCAAGGCCTTCCTTCAATTAGTACCTTCACATGTACTTTTCTGCTTCTCAAGGGTGAAGAATGACCAATGGTGACTGTTTGATGAGTTTCATTCTTCCCATTTGCTTCTGAGTTGCACCCCATTTTCTCACTGAAGTTGTTGGGCTTGAAATCTTTGTCAGGAAACTTTCTTCTGTGTGGAGGAGTTCTGGATGATTTGCAGACTCTTGCTAAATGACCTCTTTTTTCACAACGAAGGCAGATGGTATCAAGAAACTTGCATTCAGTGCGGGGTGCCCCCACAACCTCTGCAATAAAAGTCTTGCCTTTTTCTTCCCAGGTCTTTCTTTTTCTTTTCCATTCTGAGTCTATAAATTCCTTCCTCCACCTCACTACAGTCTGATTCAGAATCTATCTGCTCAAATGAGTTGTTGTGGACTTTTCCACATCAGCATGGCTTGAGGCCTTGTTAATTTTCTTCATGGCTGCTGCTGAGGACTTAATGGCTTCTGCTGAGGAGGCCTTTTCTATGGCCTCCTTTAACGTGATCTTAGGTTTTAATAATAATTCGCTCTGAAGCACCTTGTCTTTGAGGCCTAGAACAAACCGATCGCGCATGGCCTCCTCCAAACTGTTAAACTCCCATGCACCCCCAATGTCTCTTAAGCTTGCCACGAAGTCATTAATGTTTTCGCTTTCCCCTTGATCCCGACGGTAAAACTTGTGTCTCTTAATGAGGCACAATACTTGTGGGGCGTAATGAGCTCTTAAAAGCTTTTCTAGATCAGGCCATTCCATTACCTTCACGTCTGCAGCTCCTGCCAATGCCTTTGCCATCTTGAAGACTGCCGGACCACAGTGCATAAGAAAGACCGCCCTCTTCCGCTTCTCGGAGATGTCGGCGAGGTCGTTTCCTTCCAAATACATTTGGAAGTGATCCGCATACGATTCCCAGTCTTCTGCCGCCAGATCGAACAGGGCTGGGGCGGTGTTCAGTGCAGCCATCTCGCTCTTCTGCTTGTCTTCCGTGTCATCTTCTCTTCAGGGGAATCCCACCTTCGTCGCCAGTGTTATGTTTGCATGAAGAGTCAGACGCGAAGAGCTTCAGTGAAGAGTTTATTAGTGACTACAGCTCGAATGGACCCGTCTTGGCTGGGCTACAGCTGCTACTTATAGCCAGCAGCCACAGTTGCCAGCCAATCAGAGTGCAGGGTTTTCTCGCACTTTTCAAACCAATCATATTTGACATTTTACAAGAACAATTCAGACTAAACCAATGACTTTCAAACCTACATACATAACAAAGTTAAATAACAGAATCTTACAAAACTGAAAATACATTTTCACCCATTTTCTTTATTTTTATATTTTTAAATTGATGTCTTTACAGTATTAACTTTCATTTCACAGCATTGTTTCTTTATCTTATACTGTCTATTGGAACATATTTGGAGGATTTCAGGTTGGGGAAGTACTCTAATACCTTCCTTTCTTCCTTCCTTCCTTCCTTCCTTCCTTCCTTCCTTCCTTCCTTTTTTTTGTAGTGGCTAATAAAATAACAGAATCTTTTTGATAACCAAGAAATAGTTATCTAATCCAAGTTTCTTGTTGGTTTTTTTCCCCTTTTCTTTCTTTCCCCAAATATCTGGAACTGCACATCTAAAACATGCCATTTTAGTCTCTAGACCACAATGGTGCATCCTCTCACCAGGGATTGCCTGCTTTGAAAATAAAGATGAAATAGACACCTGCAGATTTCTCTGCAAACGCTTAGCTCTCACTGGTAGGGCTTCAAAACACACCCATGGAAAAACTGAGACAGAAGAATATTATTCAACAGCAAAAATGAGAAGAGAGACAAATTCCAGACAGTTATGTTCCAGATGTAAGAAGGGTTTAGGGAGAAAATGTATTACAGTTTTTCATTTGGAAATGCCTTGTTTTTCTTTTTCCAATTTCCTTAGCTTGTTTGTCCTTATTAAATATTTTCGTGGTGATGGTTAGAATGTTGTGTAATGTGGCTTGGCTTAAGAATGAGATTCAAGGCAGACATAAAAAAAAATCTCATCTCAGACTAAGGAGAGAGGTCTGTTATGTACTAGGACTAGGTCATAATGTTCCACCCCATACAGCAGCACATTCACTTTAGGAAAGAATTAAATTTGTTCCAGAACCTTTGATTCAATAAAGACTGCAAGTGATAGACCCCAAATATATCATACTTATTCTTGTCCTGTCCCACCAATTGTCCTGTTCCACCAATTTTATTTCCCCAACTTATTTAAATAATAACAAAAAAACCCACCAGAAATTCATCTCCTAAACTTTTTATTCAGCCTTGGAAAATCATGATCAGGAGGAAGTGTTGGTACTCTGAATCTCAGTTGGGGCAAATCAGACTGCTTCCTCATTAGCCTGGACTAAATAAATCATTACTGTAAGCTTTGAATCAGACTGCATATCTTATTCCTATACACTCCATATTTTTGCTAATTATTGCTACAGATTATTCTATCAGAGCAAAAGAGGTCAAGAGAGTTACAGAATCTTAGGAAGAAACTGCCAATCCCAAAGTCTTCAAAGGGCCATGTTAATAGCAGTAGAGACAGGTTTTCCCCAGATATTTCCTTGCTGGTACTAACAGAAAGATATATTCACCAGGTCCATGGCTAGCATAATTTTCTCCCATTTTCATGAACCATTTGGAAAATGGGTGATTCTTGATTTCACCGAAGCTTCTCTGACTCTTCTGTGTATGCTTCCTTTTCAGGTTTAGCAATCAAATTAAATTCTAATAACAGTGGCAGGGAGTGAGAAGACCAGTGAAAATATTGTAGAATGAAAGGCAGACATTCATACATAACAATTGGCTACCTCATAATTATTTAAATGCAAAAATACTACAGTTCATCAACAAGAATTCATGGGTCATTTGTATCATTTTCTTTGCAGAAATATACTGTAGAAATCATTGCCACTACCTTATTTATGAATATTTATTTTTTAACTTTCCAGTATACCCAACAATCTTGATATTTTTTGGTACTAAACTATCCAAGTATCAGTGAGGTCCCTACTCAGTTTCTTGAGATCATCCAAGTTTGGTTATATTTTGCTTTATCTTAGACTATAATTCCAATATAGAACACCCTTTGAGGCAGAGGTGGTATTCAGCAGGTTCTGACTAGTTCTGGAGAACCAGTAGAGGAAATTTTCAGTAGTTCAGAAAACCAGCAAATACCACCTCTGACTGGCCCTGCCCCCATCTATTCTCTGCCTCCTGAGTCCCAGCTGATCAGCTGGATCTTCTTTTGTTGCCCTGCACAGGAGAATGGAGCTGGAAAGAGGTGGGGAGGGGAGGGGAGGGAATGGGATTTTGCAGTAACCTTCCTCCAGGAGTGGGGAGGGAATGGAGATTTTACAGTATCCTTCCCTTGCCACGCCCACGAAGCCACGTCCATAGAACCGGTAGTAAAAATTTTTGAATCCCACCACTGTCTTGAAGTTGAGGGCATCCTGACTTTACTACTGTGGCTGGAATTTATCATCCAACACATCTGGGGGACATAAGGTTGAAAGTGGACAATCTAAGCATTATTTAAGAGCAGACTCAAAACAATTTTTTTGTTTTGTATGGGGACAAAGGGATGCAAGGACAAATTACTTAATCAGAAACCAAGTGTTGGAGCCTGCTGCTGTCTGAAGACAATAGAACTGAATATATATAGTCTTTTCTAAGAAGTGGGGAGGATTACTTTCAATCTAATTTTAAATCCCATTTGAAAGTCATTTTAAAAAACCATTATATTTCATTAATTCAAGATGAAACTTCATAAGTTCACATCTTTGAGAAGTTCAGATCACATATAATGAGGAGATATTTCTATTTCATGTTTCAATCTGTAAATATGGAATTTGGTTCTTAAAAATATTTAGCACCCGCAGCTAAGAATCATTTGAATATTCAAGCTTATATTTGCCCAGTGTCAAAAATCTGGTTCCAAGAAACCACAGGACTACTTGTGAATTCCCACACTTTCTGAACCATATGATCCTAATTTTGTTACTAAATGGGAATTAAATAACTTTGAAAGTAGATCCTTCATTATTTATGCATTATTAAATTGAGCTTATAAATAAACACAGAATAACAATGTTGGAAGGGACATTGGAAGTCTCCTAGTCCAATCCCCTCCTCAAGCAGGAGACCCTATACCATTACAGACAAATGGCTGTCCAATTTCTTCTTAAAAACCTCCAGGAACACCTACAACTTCTGAAGGCAAGGCATTCCACTGGTTTATTGTTCTCATTGTCAGGAAATCTCTCCCAGTTCTAGGTTGCTTCTCTCCTTGGATAGTTTCTAACCATTGTTTCTTGTCTTGCTACCTGTGCTTTAGAAAATAGGTTAGCCCTCCTCTTCTTTGTGCCAGATCCTCAAATATTGGAACACTTTTATCATGTCACACACACACACAACAGTCCTTTTCACTAGACTAGACATAGCCAAATCTTGCAAGCCCCCTAATCAACTTTGTTGCTCTTCTGTGCACACTTCTCAGAATCTCAACATCTTTTTCTTATATTGGGATGACCAAAACTGGATGCACTGTTCCAAGTGTGGTCTTACCAAGACCTTATAAAGTGGCAATAACATTTCATATGATCTTGATTCTGTCCCCCTCTTAATACAACCTAGGATTGCATTGGCATTTTTGGGTGGCTGCACACACTGCTGGCACATATTTAAGTGATTAACCACTAGGGCTCCAAGATCTGCTATTGATCCAAGTTTCACCTAATCTGTACCTATACGTTTGTTTTTTTCTTGCCTCAGTATAAAACCTTACTTTTTCTACACTGAGTTTCATTTTGTTAGATAGGGCCCAATGTTCAAGTGTCCATTTGGATCTTGAGCCTATCTTCTGGGGTGTTGGTTATTCCTGCCAGCTTGGTGTCATCTGCAAATATGATGAATTTCCCCATCTATTCCCTCATCTAAATTCATTATAAAGATATTGAAGAGTACTGGGCTAAGACAGAACCTTGGAGTACCCCATGCCTCTATTGACAGCCAGTTATAAAACCATATGGTAGTGATGCTACCTATCCCACTTTTTTCTAGCTTACCAAGTAATAGGCTGTGGTCCACTTTTTCAAATGTTTTACTGAAATCAAGTATACTACCTCCACAGCAGTTCACTGGTCCACTAATTTAGTCACTTTGTCAAAAAATGAAATGAGATTTGTTTGGCATGAACTGTTTTTGACAAACTCATGTTGGCTTCTGGTTATCTCCCACTTGATGCAGAGTTTGTCTTCCAGTTGATGTCAGGGTAGTTAAACTCCCCCCTTACTACTGTTGTGTTTTTCCTATATACGTTTGTTAACTGATTAGCAAAAAGTGCATCTATTTCTTCTGCTTGGTTGGATAGCCTGTAGTATGCACCTATGGCAATGTCATTCTTCTTTCCTTTTATATTAACCCATATGCATCCATCCTTCATTTTATGCATTTTATGTAGAGATGTAGTGATCTCTTACATATAACCAGAGGTGGTATTCAGCAGGTTCTGACCAGTTCTGGAGAACCGGTAGTGGAAATTTTGAGTAGTTTGGAGAACCGGCAAATACCATCTCTGACTGGAGATTTTACAGTATCCTTCCCCTGCCATGCCCACCAAGCCATGCCCACAGAACTGGTAGTAAAAATATTTGAATCCCAGCACTGCATATAATGCAACTGTGCCTCCTTTTTTGTTAGGTCTATTTCTTTTAAACAGTTTATATCCTTCCATCAGCACATTCCAGTCATGAGTTTCAGTAATGGCAGTTAGATCATACTTGACCTTGTGTATTAGTACTTCAGGTTCATCCTGTTTATCCCCCAACCTATGTGTGTTAGAGTATAGGCATCTAAGTCTTTTATGGCTGACCATGGGTATGATTTCTGCATCTCATACTTTGTATCTGAGTTTTTCTTCATTTCCATCATCTCTACCTCCTTATTGGATTGGTTGTTTTGGAAGTTATGATTAGGTCCTAACAATCCTAAAGATTGGTAACCTTCCCCTGAAACAATTACTTGAAACACTGAAACAATTACTTTCATATCAGAGTTGTGATTCATTCTGGACAAAACTCAAGATAAGGAATGAGAGAAGATACTGAATTGTTGACTTTTTCATAAAAAACTTGAATAAACCCACATTTGTGTTCAAAATGAATTATCTTGACCCCAAATGTTTGTGCAGCTGCAGTAATCACACAACTGGAACCCGGCCACTACTCTAAGAAGAATTCATTGAGGAACATCTTGGAATATTTTCTACTGAAATCAGCACCTCTACAATACATATCAATCAAGATGCAGAACCCCCAGGTATATAAGATTGCTTAGATTTCAGTATATAACCACCAGGACAGTTCATTGTTAAAAACAACTCATTATTCCCTTATGTGAAGAGCAGAGAGCTCTGACAGTGTGGGAAATAATAGTTTCTGCAGCTGTAAGATTGTCCCCAAGGGCTTTTTCAATCTGTGTGGCTGATTGTTTGTTAACAATATGTGATGGTAGAGGCTAGTCCACCAGCAACAAAAATCTGTTTTGACACTTTGCAAAGCACAATCTGTGTGTAAGGGTAAACTTGCTAATTCTGTTCACAACTGCTGCCCTTATTGTCCTCCACAGGATTGTACTCAGGGAGGTGCCATGCAATTGAGAATCTTGACTAAGATTCAAGAACCATAGTGCCTGTGAGCTTGGGCAAAAAAATCTCATTCTTATATTGTATGCAATCTTTGCAACATATTGGTCATTTATGGCTGTTCCCTTACACATCACAGACTATTTCATTGCAACCTTCCAATTTATACATCCATCAATCTGCTGCTGCATATTATGGGATGCATAAATTAATTACATAGGTCCTGTTAATGCTCAGAATTTGTCCAACCCAGAAAATGAGCATCTCCAAGACAATGGAAAAAATGGTTTGCCATAAACTGACCTCAGATAGCTGGAAAGCATCAAAGAGCCCATGATACAGTACTTGGAGAGTACAGGCTTCTGGCATTAAATATTACATATTGTTTTTTTTAGTAACCTGATTATTAAATTTAATTGGAGAATTAAATATTTTGTGGGAATTATTGTAGTTATCATACTATATAATTTAATATGAAATATGTGTTCCTAATTTTGTCCAATTTTCTGAACTTGGATTGAAAAGTACATGTCTGACTACAGTGTCTTTTGGCTCAATCCCATGTTCATTGCAAAGCTGTCCAAAGATCATAAGATGTTTTAGATCTTTTACTAAAAGGCGAGACAAAGATCCAACTTTAGAAAGAGAGGTCCAATTTCTTAAATCCCATTATAGCTGCCAAAGAGATTTCCACATCTTTTGCTTTTCCATAGGACCCGTAGCATTCCATTCCTCCAAAATACCATCAGATTGTGACATAAATAATAATATTCTTATTTCATTGCAATCAATAATAGGCAAATCATAAAAATAAAAGGTACATGAAAAGAAAGAAAAATATAATTACTTCTCTGTACTCTGATAGGGCTTTGCAAGCTAGTATTTCTGCCTTCAGTCTCTGCATACTTAGAAAATATCAACTTTATTAAGGCAAGTGGTTGTTAGGAAAATAAAACAATGGACAAAAGTCCCAAACAACATTTGAATTTGCTGAGAAAGTATTACTGATACTTCTATCCTCTTAGATTCCCAATGGATAATAGTAGCAATTGACTATTAAAAATATATGTATTGATTTCAGTCTAGTTATACTACTTGGAAAATATGTGCATTGTCATATCATCACACTCATCATGCTACTTAGTTAAATAATGAAACAAACAAATGAAAAGGGAACACCAAGGATTTTTATAATTCTAAATGTATTTTATCTATGTCTGTCTGTCTGCCTGTTTATCAAATTTCTAGATCTGCACTTCTCACAAACAAATGACTCTGTGCAGCGTTCAGCAATTATTGGCTCTTAAAACTGGCCAATCAGTTAATATGTAATACTTACATTAGACTTACTGCCAAACTACAAAGAAATAAATCTTTTGCAGAAATTAGCTGAACTACAAAAGCAGAATTCTATGAATTGGATAGGCATTTTTCCTTTACAAGCCCTTTCAGTTCTATATGTACAAAAGTAATGTCAGGCACAAAAGACCAGGTCCACATATGAAGGTTCAATTGAGCTGATTTATTACAAAAAGCACGTGCACAGGGATTTTCTCAACTATAAGGATCAAAGGCAGTAAATGGGAGGAGGCACTTGTTTCATTTGTGGCTACATAGGGATTCTAGGCTGATTTCTCTTTCCACGCCACTCTCTGGTTCTGCCATTTCTTCTCCTACATATAGCCAGAACCTCTTTTTACGCATCATTTGTGAAAGATGTATGTAAGCAAGAATAATGGACCTCTTGTAGTATGCTATCTCAGTTGTATGACTTCTATAAATATAACTGAATGTCCGTATTAGGAATTCCTTCTCTTTCTCTCCTTTATCTGATTGTTAATACAGTAGTCCTCAACTTACAAGAGGTCACTTATGAACCATTTGAAATTATAACAGATCCCATCCCCAAAGATATTTATTACCCAGTTTCAAAGTAGTCGCTACAGTACCTCCATGGTCATTCACCCTTACAACCAACCACAGAGACGCTGCAATGTGCACCATGCCTATTCTGTTCTGAGACACCCCATGCTCCATTTAATAATCGCACGTTTGCTTAAAAATGGCAACGGGGAGACAAGGATGGGGGATCTTTAAATGATGTGGTTCATTTAACAGTCATCCCAACTTCTGACCATAATGGGCTACATCATAGTCATAACCCTATACAAATATATTCAGGAATAGGACTACTGAGATCAAGAGACTAATTCTATAAAGTTCTTGTTAGAAGGAAAATCACCTTTAAACTTTTTGAATAAATTGTGATTTGTCTTTATTATGCATAAAAATTCATCATCTTTTAAAGATTTTTTGCATATTTATTTAGCCACATTGTTTATTTTTCTGCAGAAAAATGAAAAATAATAAACTGGAACCCTTGTTTTCTCCTTTAAAAATGATTTAAATCTATTTGCAACAACTGAAGTGCTGGGTGCAACAGAATAATTATCCTATTAAAATTCCTACTGAGTTTATCATATTTATGGTAATGGATCACATTGATTTGGGTTCTTTCAGTTCCTTACACTGAATAACATACTTTCTTTCACAATTTTGGCAGCACCGAGTACTAGTGTTTAGAAAGTATTTTCTCTGCAAATGTCCAAATAGGCTATCATCTCATCTTCCAAATAATATCAAATGTATTTAGAGCTAGAATATTGTATCATTACTCTATTGTTGCTGTTGTTACAGTTGCTAATGTTTATCTGAATTATAGTGGTCTTGTAGATTATTTGGAGAATAAGGCTCTTTATCATCATAGTTGGCTTGTTTTTTTTTTCTTGGCTTAGAGATGAAATGATTCAAAATGTAATGTGTAAAGCCATCTTCTTAAAGCAAAGTTCTGAGGGAACAAAATATAAATTTTTAAAGTGGCCAGAATTTAAAATTAATCAGTACAAAATATATTCCGGCGATGATTCAAAAATTCAGATCAAGCATCCTCAGCTTTCCCAAGTATGAAATTTGGGTATAATACAAACAAGAGGGGAAAAAACCCCTGATGCAATTTTTTCCAATTATAGCACAGAGCAAATCAAATAATGTGAAATATTGGTCATAGTCAAAAGAGGTTATACATGAAAAAGGAATGGAATGGAGAGGAGAGGGGAGGGGAGGGGAGGGGAAGGGAGAGGAGAGGAGAGGAAAAGGAAAGGAAAGGAAAGGAAAGGAAAGGAAAGGAAAGGAAAGGAAAGGAAAGGAAAGGAAAGGAAAGGAAAGGAAAGGAAAGGAAAGGAAAGGAAAGGAAAGGAAAGTCCACTTATTTATTTTCATATTTGGCTTTCACACTCCTAGCAAACCAGGCTGTAGCATTTTAATGATGCATTGGAACATCAGAATCACAAACCAAGGCAAAATTGATGTTTTCAGAGTAGACAAGGATGAGCACTGATATTATGGCAAATTGAAATAAAGTGGAGTAGATCATTTCACATCAGTGGAACACTAAATCTATTGCAGATGAGAGAGCTATCCCACCTTTGGTCTAATGGTTGAAGCACCAGGCTATAAACCAGGAGACGGTGAGTTCCAATCCCACCTTAGGCATGAGAGTTAGCTGGGTGACTTTGGGCCAGACACCCTGTCTCAGCCTAGCCCACCTCACAGTTGTTTATTGTAAAGAAAACAGTAGGAGGAAGCAGTATTTACCATCTTGAGTCTTTTATAAAAAAAATAAAGGCGGGGTAAAAATAAAATCATAAAAATCATAAAAGAACAGGAGTATTTATTTATTTATTATTATTTTATTAATTGGATTTCTAGGCCGCCCCATCTCCCTAAGGACTCAGGGTGGCGTACAATAAAAATGATACAAATATACAATTAAAAAGAAATTAAATCTAATAGAAACCCAAAATGTAGTTAAAACACTAAAAACAATCCTTAAAACTCCCCATATAGCTAGGCTATCATTATTATGTGGGATATATACATTATAATGTATATTATATTATATTATGTATTATATTATATTATGTATATATTATACATAATATAATAACATATAATACATAATATTATGTATATATTATGTATATATATATACACATTATAATATACTTTATAATGTATATATACATAATAATACATTATTATGTAAGAGTAGCTATCATTATTAACAAAAATTGTCAATATCAGTCAATACTGCCCAAAATTACAGAATGAACTCAGACTGGATCCAAGGCAAGCTAGTCAATAATACTGTGATCCAAGTGTGTGCACCACCCACTGATACAGAGAAGTTGAATATCTGTAATTCTATGACAACTTGAAGCCAGTGGTGGGATTCAAAATATTTTACTACTGGTTCTATGGGCACGGCTTGGTGGGCATGGCCTGGTGAGCATCACAGGGAAAGGATATTGCAAAATCCCCATTCCCTCCCCACCCCACTAATCTGCTTTCCAGCTCAGCTCACCTGTGCAGAGCCACAAAAGAAGACCCAGCTGATCAGCTGGGACTCAGGAGGCAGAGAATAGATGGGATAGGTGGTAGGTGGTCAGAGGTGGTATTTGCTGGTTCTCCAAACTACTCAAAATTTCTGCTACCGGTTCTCCAGGACTGGTCAGAACCTGCTGAATACCACCTCTGTTTGAAGCCCCTTGTCAACACAGTGCTGAAAAAAGCATTATACCAATTATGAGACTGAAATGCTAAAGGTGAAAGTAAAATAGCATCTGGAATAACAAGAAAATCTGGCTTTGGTGCATAAAACTATGTCAGAAATAGTCTGCCAAAAATAGTTCAATGTTTATAGCAAATGCCTTTTTCCAATATCTTAAAAGAGGTCTCTACTTATTGACAGAACTAAGTGGACAACACTGAAACCAAGCTAGCTATATATTCTGAAAGCAAAGATGGAGAAGTTTCATACCATCAGCAAACACAAGATTTGTTGCTGACTGTTTCAGATCATGAAGCCTTTTTTATAAAATTACAATTTAAAGAACATTTATAGACTCATCAAACTAACAACATACAACTTCAGAAATATTTCATTATGCAAAAAAGTAAAAGGATAAATTTAAAGGATTATAGACAATAAATCAAATGCCTGAAGAATTCTGGAATGAAATTTGTAACATCATTAAAAAGTGAATCAAACAGAGCTCATTTCACTCAATGGATTGAAGAACTGATTGTACTTGCCAACTATGAGCGGGTTGCCTATAAACATACTTTGCATGAATAAATATAATGAAGTATTGGACTCATTTATACAAAATATAGTAGATTAAATATATGATGGGTACATAAATGCATTAGAAATAAATACGTATGTACAAGTTCTGGAATATATAGACTTTGGGATACACTTTTTGCATGAATTAAGTTGATTTACACAACCCAGAAGGCACATATTAATGTTAATGATTTGACCATACCATGTAATTAAGGCTTGATAAAAACAGCATTATAGCATTATTAGGCAAAGGGGCTGGAATGCCCTTTAAATTCACAGAAACAAGATAATATTCAGAAGGAACTCAGTAGGTTGGTGTCTGAACCACTTGAATATAAAAAGTAAGTCCAGTAGATAATTAAAAATTCAGAAACTGGAAAACAACAGCCTCCAGGAAGTTGATTATCCTCTAGATAATTTTAGATTCTCTTCCAAAAAAGAATCTTTAAAATTGGGGCTATCATATCTGGACTGCAAAAATCCAGATAGTACCATTACTGTAAAGCGATCTTTATTTCCACTTGGGAGATTCCACTGGGGATTTGTTAGCAACAGACTGAAGGAAAATACTATTTGTTTTAAGTACCATTTAAGAATATTCATAGACTTGTTTCAAATAACAAACATTTTTCAAGTTGATTGTGATATATAATGACATTTTATTAGAAGACATTATATGATTTATTTTGTCTAATAAGATGGCTTTCTTAATAACCAGTTTTTCACCATACTACAAAAAAGATGTTGAGACTTTGGAAAAAGTTCAGAAAAGAGCAATTAAGATGATTATAAGCCTGGAGACTAAACCATATGAAGAACGGGTGCAGGTTTTGGGTTTGGCTTGTCCAAAGAAAAGAAGAATTAAGGGTGACATGATAGCAGGATTCAAGTATTTGAGGGGCTGCCACAAAGAAGAAGGAGTCAAATTATTCTCCAAAGCACCAGAGGTCAGGGCAAGAAATAATGGTTGGAAACTAATCAAAGAGAAAAGCAACCTGGAATTAAGGAGAAACTCACTAACAGTGAGGACAATTAACCAATGGAACAGCTTTGCCTTCAGAAAACACTCCGTCACTGGAGGTTTTTAAGAAGAGACTAGACACTTATCTGAAATGGTATAGATTCTCCTGTTTGACAGGGGGCTGGAGTAGAAGACTTCCAAGGTCCCTTCCAGCTCTATTCTACTCTATTCCTATTCCTATTCCTATTCCTATTCTATTCTATTCTATTCTATTCTATATTGTTGATACATGAAGTCAAGTAAACTACCGTGTTTCCCCGAAAATAAGACACTGTCTTATATTTTTTTGGCTCCCAAAAACACACTAGGTCTTATTTTCGGTCTTATATATTTATGGTGCCAAATAGTGGGTGTGAGTGTGTAGGGGGTGTTTCGGGTGCATGGTTGCTCCCTGAAAAGTCTTCCTGGAACTGGAGATTTACCTAGGTCTTATTTTCGGGGTAGGTCTTATATTAGGGCAGGTTTAGAAAATAGTGCTAGGTCTTACTTTCGGGGTAGGTCTTATTTTCGGGGAAACACGGTAGCAAGACAGTGCTATGATAATTAAACATTGATTTATCATGAGATCAGTCTGGAAAGAACCTGCTATTGAAAGAATCAGTATCCTATTATTTTTAAAACTTTTTGTTGCCTAATTTATCAGAAGAGTTTCATGCAATGGAAGAGAAGACACATTCCAGTATTCATAATTACTACCTCAGGACCATCTCTGCTTGTATGGTTGCCAGCGGTTTAAACTGATTACTTAAAAGAGTAATTTGTGCCTCTTGACACATAATCTGATTCGGGCCCCAAATCTAGTTATTCCTAGCTATTTTAGGATTTTCCATGGACTTGTAATCTCAGACTTGGAATATGTTCTCTTCTTCTTTCCTACCAATGAGATAAGAAAAAGTATTTAATATAAAAATGAAAACAAAATTAAACTAGAGTTATACCAGCTAGTAAAGTAAAAAATAAAGGCTAAGGGTTAGAAATTAGGAGAAAAATAGATAAAAGAAGAAAACAAACAAACAAGTTAAAAGGATCAGAAATCAGAAGGAATGTAATAGTAAGTCACATCATCACAACAATGCTGTTATTACACATTGCATAAAAAATCATAAATCATATTCCTATAATCCAACAATGCTGTTATTACACATTGCATAAAGTCATAAATCATATTCCTAACCCTGTTATTATGATGAAAAGTCATTTTCTCCTAAAATGCTAAATTTCCCATTTTCTAATTTACTATTTGCTCAAGATCGGTGTTAAAATTATGCAAAATGTGTGTTAATTGTTTCATGTGGACAGATCCTGATACGTGGTGATAAATGGTGGTGGTGAACCCTGGAATTTCTTTTTATCTCCTTTCCTTCATCCTAGCCCTGCCGTTGAGAAGAATGTTAACCCACTGAAATCAACAAATTATTTTTGTTTCCTGGTGATGAAATCCATGGTATCCTTCACTAGACAGCAAATACTTTGGGTCAGCCCTAAGTGCTCTGCAGACCTTTGAGGGGGGGTGGAAATATCATAACAAGAACAAACAATCATTTTAACTGAATACTATCTGCCTGCCTACCTTTTATACTGCAAAATAAACTCTGGGGGAAATTGT
This sequence comes from Naja naja, assembly GCA_009733165.1. NCBI lineage: Eukaryota > Metazoa > Chordata > Lepidosauria > Squamata > Elapidae > Naja > Naja naja. The sequence continues at coordinate 154,532,600 of CM019151.1, forward strand.
TTCATTACAGTCACAACAACCAAGCAATAAATTAAAGAATTTTCAGTTTGAAATCCAAACACGAAGGAATGAAAGATTACACTTAGAGAGTTTTTTTTAGAAAACAATTCATCTTGTAACTCTTACCTATTGCTCTGTTAATGATAGTTCTGTGGCACCCCTCCTGTCTGAAAAATGTTCAACACTATTCTTAGACAGCCAATGGTTATCCACAGAAACAAAAGAAATCCATGCTTAACAAATTGCTCAAAATATAAAAATCATTGTGGATAAAGTCCTGTTAAGTCCTCCTGTCCTCTATTTCATAAGCATTAAGGTACTGGGGAGAGGTGGATTGTGAAGCAATATCTCTGACATGGATCCTTGACTAGCCATCCATCAGTGCCAGGAGATGAGCTTACTGAATAGAAAGGAGGGGTGAGAAATTCAGAGTATGAAGCCTGTTGTGTTTTCTGTTGTTGTTATCAGCAATGGATTAAGTAAGCCTATGATCTTGTAATGTTACTTAATTAGCTGGGCTGCTTTGGATGTTTTAATTCTTGCAGACTGTTGTGGTTAGCTGGCAGCAGGTGCAGACAGCTGAGGAGAGCAAGGACTCAGATGAGGGGCCAGGACCATGAGGGAGTGGACTGCTGCCTTCAGAGATTGTGGGGGCTGGCAGCAGCGATGAGGAGGTTCCCGAGAAGCCTATGCCAAGTGCGTATGCATGCAGGGCTGCTTGCAGGAAAGAGCAGCTGCAGCAGCATGGGCAACTCGGGAGTAAGGCTGCAAGGTAATGGCACTTCCTTCAAGAAGATAAAAGCCAGCTGTGAATTGGACGTTCTTTGCAGGAAGCAAAGAGGTTTTGAAACTCAAGCCTCGGGGACATTGCAGTATCTTAATTGGTATTTGAAGACTCTTGTGTTGTAAAATATTTCTAGGTAACCTTATCTGTTATTCTTGGCAGCCTCGCACAGTTTTGGCAAGGCTTGTGCTTATCAAATTTAATTAGTTGCAGCAGCCTCTTAAATGGGGATTCGTAAGAATCATTAAAAGGTTTCTGTTCCCTTTGGTTCATGTTTGTTTTATTGGAAAAGGGTTTGGGTCAGAACACAGATGCACTGAGTTTTTGCTGAAAGTTTCATAAAAGCAAGGAGAAGAATAATCTATCTCTGACTGTCTTTGCCTAATCAGTGGAAAGACACAACCAAATCTCACCTCAGCTTAAATATGAATGATAGAGGTGGTCAAACTATCAGTTTAGCAGTATAGTCAACAACAGGGGTGTCAAACTCACGGCAGCATCATATGACATATCAGGACTTCCGCCCCCCTTTGTTAAACTGGGCATGGATGTGGCCAGCGCATGACGCATCTGGCCCGTGGGCTGGGAGTCAACAAGCTTTCTCTAATTTGTTCTTTCTATAACCAGGAATATAACTACTTCCATTGCTGACATGTGAAATATTTCTAACATCCCTAATAAGGACAAATTGAGCACATTTGAACTGTTGCAGCTTCCATGTACTCACATGGACCATTCCTTAAAGAAACTGGTTTTCAATAGGATTTTGAAATAGTTCAGGTTTAAAGAGAAAAATGTGTTTGGAAGCCTGCAGCAGCCCTCATCTAGCCCCTGCCAGAAGCTCTTTAAAGCAGCAGAGTCTTCACCTAGGACCACATGGCTGCCTTTGGCAGCTGCAGAACAATTATAGAAAAGACAAAGCAGGTTTTAAATGCAAACACCCTTTCAAAATCCATTTTACCCCTTCAAACCCTGCATAACCATAGTTAGAGTCAGAGCTAAAATCAGAAAGTGGTGAGGTTACCATAATCTCCTCCTCTAGATATCAGTCCTTCAAGAATAACATAATCATTTCCCCCCAGATGCCAGTAACGTTCAGCTTATTCAACCAATTCTGACCTTCAGATCCCTTGTTCTTTCTTCTCTCTCCAGGTAAGTGATCAGGGAGAAAGGACAAGAATTTGTTGGGTCTCTGAATCTTGGTTTAGATTCAGATGTTTATAGATTTATAATAAACTCCTACAAGGGTATCTACTCGTTGCAGAATACCTTATGCCACCAGACTTGAAATTCTAGACCTAGAAAACCTAGAACTACGCCGTCTTCTGTCCGATCTAAGTATAGTATATAAAACCATACATTGCAATGTCCTACCGGTCAATAAATACTTCAGCTTCAACCATAACAATACAAGAGCACACAATAGATACAAATTCAAGGTTAACCGCACCAAACTTGATTGCAGGAAATACAACTTCACAACAGAGTGGTCAATGTCTGGAATACTCTACCTGACTCTGTGGTTTTTTTCCCCAAACCCCAAAAACGTTAACCTTAGACTGTCTACTATTGACCTCACCCCTTTCCTAAGAGGTCTGTAGGGGACATGCATAAGTGCACCAACGTGCCTACCATCCCTGTCCTATTGTTTCTTTTTATTTTTCTTATATCTATCCATTTCATGTATTCATAACTGTGTTTATGCTTATACCTATTATCTTGTAAGCGATTGACAAATCAAATAAATCAAAATCAAATCAAATCACATTTGTTTATCTTTCCTTTTATTCTTGCCTAGTTACACTGAACAGGATTTTCATGCTCTGATTCCTGAATATCTGTACAAGGATATTTTTTTTGCATACAATGCAATGTCTCAGTCCTCTCCATTGATCCATTTCTTTTGCATACATTATAACCTTCCAGGGCTGTTTGCCTATCATGAGTATCATCCCACCAACATACAATACTACCTATCCCATTGCATTTGGCTTTCTAAGTTAGCATCTCTAGTGCTTGTTTATTTTCCATATTAGGCATAATATTGTATAAATAGTTGAGTACCCCCTACTGGTATTTCTGTTTAGTGTCCTCCAATAATCTGAATCCTTATCCTGGCCTCCTGCTTCTCTCTTTGTACTCTGCTTTCTTGGCTGCATATTTGGTTCTGGGCTTTTGCCACCTTCCCCCTTCTGTTCCAGTTTAACGCCCTCCTAATGAGACTGGCCACTCGCCTGCCAAACAATTCCTTTCCAGCTTTTGCAAGATGTATCTCATCTCTGCCCTTAAGTTTTTTGTGAAGATGTACTTCTGCAATGAGTAAGCCTTGTTGAATTGAATGAAACATACTTCAGAACAAACATTTTTCTAATAGCAGCCTGACCAAGCTAAACATTTTTCACACCAAACTTTACAGCTTGAAAGTAGTTGACTGTAGAAAAGTAGTCAATAATTCTGCAGGGATAACTAAAACCTCACATATAAATCTGGGTAGTTCTTGGATCTCATCCTTTTATGTCAACCTTTCAAAATACTGAAGCTTACCAGATATGTCCACTTGCTACTAGTTACATGCAAGGGTTTTGAAAATCTTTAAGCGGTTAAAAATCCTGGCAGTCAAAATATATTTTGTATACATAGCTTGGGTGCTCATCAACAGTTATTAGTTATTAAGCAAGTAAATGAGACCCGTTTTAAAGCACATTTTTTTTCAACCACATGATATTCATTAAACCTGAATCCTCAGGACAGCAAAACTACAATTACTTCATGTGTACACTGGTTAAATGCCATTTCCTGCTTTGAAGAAAATAATGCCAAATATTTTGTACATTCCAGTTAGCATTGCTGAGCAGCATTACTCAATGATGCCAGTGATTTAATGTTTGGAAGTAAATAAAACTATTTCTAACTAACAAATCTGTGAATAGTAGTCATTCCTAGCTTATAATTATAGTTTTAATGAATTACATAAAATAATTAAGTGTTGGTACTACACCCTCGAAATTGGCCTATGGCTATGGGACTTTTGTTGTGCTCCCTGCTGGGGTGAGAGACCAGCGGGGGGGGGGGGACACATTTTCCCCTTAGGACCTATTTTAACATCTTCTTGTCATCAGCCCAGCTGGAGCGCGTTGGAGATGCCCGCGGTGAGACAGTGTGGCTTAGCCCAGATTGGGGCCTTGAACATCTGCCACAGGTCTGTCGTGAGAGGGCAGCCTGGTTTTTTGAATCTGGACTTCCCAACGGGCTATCAACTGGGACTCGACCAAGTTCTCTATACCAGACTTTGTTGCTGTTTTGTCATTGTCATCTTTCTGACAACCCTTCTGTCTGTTCTCTAAATGTGCTCTTCTACCATTTGAACTTATTCGGTAGCGGAATTGCAGGCCCTGAGGGGACTCCCTCCCTCTCGGATTTGGCCTGCTACACTATCTCTGGCCTACCTCGAGGATGGGTTATGGAACCCAGAGAGATGGCATGGCAGGGGGATGGGGTGTGGTTGGGGCTCTATTAAATTGAAAAAGAGGGTCACTAGGGCCCCTTTAGCTAAATTTTTAAGAAGGTTAGGGAGGAGGGTGGGTAGTGATTCCGGGGATGTGGGATGCAGCCCGCATGGGGGAGGGGGTTGGGGTGGGGCCCCGGGGGTGGGGGGACCGTGATTCTCAGGGTGGTTGGGATTTGCAGGAGATGTTATGGCATAGGGCCATATCATGTGCTGGGAGCACGTACCCACCATCTCTGTGTGGTGGCATGCTCCGACTCTATGGCCTCCTCCCTAGGGGCACGGGAACTGGGACCCCTGGGCTTAAGCTGGTGTATTTTAATGCCAGGTCCGTGGCTAATAAGTCTTCCCTCCTCCGTGAGATCATTGAGGAGGAGGCTGCAGACCTGGCTTGTATCACCGAGACCTGGTTGGGGCTGGAGGGAGGGGTCCCTCTGGTTGATCTATGCCCCCCAGGTTTTCGGGTTCTGCACCAGCCACGGGCCCAGGGAAGGGGTGGCGGGGTGGCTGTGGTTATCCGGGAGACCTTGTTTCCAAGGGAGGTCACGATTCCAGAGATAGGCAGGAGTGAGACCCTCCTTCTGAGGTGGGGGCCTAGTGGTCGGGTGGGCTTGCTGCTGACATACCTTTCCCTCAGCTGTGTGGCAGCAGCCCTACCTGGGTTTCTCAATGTCCTCTCGGGGGTGGCGGTGGAGTTCCCGGGGGACTTCAATTTGCCCTCCCTGGGGGGAGTGTCGGGTTTGGCCAGGAATTCATGGCTTCTATGGATGCCATGGGCCTGACCCAATTGATTCAAGGCCCGACTCATGAGGGGGGAAACACTCTCGACCTAGTTTTTGTCTCTGAACAGTGCGTAGTGACAGAGGGCAAGCTACCATTACGGCACTGCCCGTTCCATGGTCTGATCACTATCTCCTACAGCTGGTCTTCCAACAGGCCGCCCCCTACTGCTGGGATGAGGAGCCACTTAGATGGTTCCGCCCCAGACGCCTGATGGACCCCAAGAGGTTCCAGGCGGAACTGGGGTTTTTTCCCTCTTCCCTTGCCCACAGCTCTGCTGAGGATCTGGCGGCCGCTTGGCATGCTCTCAACAGAGTTGTCCCCATGCGTCCCCTCACATGCTGTGGATCCCGGATGGTGCCCTGGTATACCGAGGAGCTCCGGGAGATGAAGCGTCGTCGGAGAGGTTTAGGGAGCAGATGGAGGTCCACCCGCTCCCAATCCGATCGAGCCCAGCTAAGAGCCCATATAAGGACTTACCTGGTAGCTATGAGGGTGGTGAGGAGGTCTTATCTGTCCGCCCTCATAGCGTCTGCAGATAACCGCCCAGCCACCCTGTTTCGGGCCACCCGCTCTCTCCTTCGTATGGGGGAGGTGGCGACCCGCTATGGGAAGGGCTGAGGAATTTGGTCAATATCTGTCAGACAAGATTGCCCGGATTTGGAGCAGATTGTCCTCTGACTTACAGTGGTCTGAGGAACAGGGTGCAAGCAGTCTGGCTGACGTGATCTGGGTTGAGTTCAATTCTGTTTCTGAGGATGAAGTGGACAGGACTATGTGGTGTCTGAGTTCCACCACATGTTTGTTGGACCCGTGTCCTTCCTGGTTGGCTTATGCCTCCAGGGAGGCCACCTGAAGTTGGCTCTGGGCAGTTGTCAACGCTTCACTGAGAGAAGGTGTTTTTCCCTCCGCCTTGAAGGAGGCGGTGGTGAGGCCCCTCCTGAAGAAGCCTGCCCTGGACCCGACCGTGTAAGACAACTTTCGTCCAGTCTCCAACCTTCGCTTTTTGGTGAAGGTTGTTGAGAGTGTGGTGGCTCGCAGTTTCCACTCTTCCTGGATGAAGCAGACTACCTGGATCCGTACCAATCGGGCTTCCGGCCTGGTTTCAGCATGGAGACGGCATTGGTCGCACTGATGGATGATCTCTGGAGGGCGCGGGACAGGGGTTTTTCCTCTGTCCTGGTCCTAATAGATCTCTCAGAGGCTTTTGATACCATTGACCATGGTATCCTTTACATGCCTCGGGGTTGGGAGTGGGGAGCACTGTTCTTCGGTGGTTCACCTCCCACCTCTTGGGGCGGTCACAATCGATGTTGGTAGGGGGGCAGAGGTCGACCCCAAGGGCTCTCTCTTGTGGGGTCCCTCAGGGGTCAGTCCTCTCCCTTCTTTTATTTAACATTTACATGAAGCCGCTGGGTGAGATCATCCATGGTTTTGGGGTGAGATACCATCAGTACGCGGATGACACTTAGCTGTACATCTCCACCCCAAACCAGATCAGTGATGCCCTCTCCCTGATGAGCCGCTGTCTGGATGCGGTACGGATTTGAATGAATGGGAACATGCTTCGACTCAACCCAGCCAAGACTGAGTGGCTGTGCATACCGGCATCTCGGCCCAGTCAAGAATATCCATCTTTGGCCATAGGGGAGAGGTGTTGCCCCTATGGATAGGGCGCGGAATCTGGGGGTCCTCCTGGATGTACAGCTCCGGTTGGAGCAGCAGGTGGGGGCCGTCACCAGGGGGGCCTTTGCCCAGCTCTGCCTTGTTCATCAGCTTCACCCATTTCTGGACCAAGATGCCCTGCGCACAGTCACTCATGCCCTTGTCACCTCCAGACTCAACTACTGCAACGCTCTCTATTTAGGACTGCCCTTGCATACCCTCTGGAGATTGCAGCTGGTGCAGAATGCGGCTGCAGGTGGTGATGGGAGTCTCCCGATTCTCCCATATTACCCCCCTCCTGCGTGGCCTGCATTGGTTGCCGGTTGCACTCCGGGTGAGATTCACGGTTTTGGTTTTAACATACAAAGTCCTACACAACATGGGTCCTCAATACTTAAGGGAGCGACTCCTGCCGATATCGGGTGCCAACCACCCTGTGCGAGCACACAGGCAAGGACTCCTCGGGGTCCCATCGGCAAGTCAATGTCGGCAGGCGGTACCCCGGCGACGAGCCTATTCTGTTGCAGCCCCTGACCTGTGGAACCAACTGCCCCTGGGGCTCCGCCTGGCCCCTGACCTTCGCACCTTCCACCATGATCTGAAGACCTGGTTGTTCGACCAATCCAGGCTGTGACCCCTCCCTGGGGAGGGGATGGTTCTTAAATTATTTTAAATTTTAACTTTGTTTAACTATTATTGGGCTTGTGATTGGTTTAGTTCTCTTTTAATTATTTATGGTTGTTACTGTTTTAGTTGTGAGCCGCCCCGAGTCTTCGGAGATGGGGCGGCATACAAGTCCAAATAATAAATAATAATAAATAAATAATTCCACTGTGTGTTCAGTTTTAAAGATCTGCCTTCCTTTTCACTAACTTAGTCAAATAAATTTCTGTGAAGGAAAAGAAAAGCAGCTAACCAATTTTCAGTATCGCATAACTGATTTGAAAAGTGCAATAAGATATTGTTCATTTCTGGGCATAATGTTCTAGATAGCTGTGCATTATTTCACTTTCACAACACTGCTATCAGCTCAGGAACTGCTAAATCTACAAAGTTGTCAAATTTGGCAGAAAAAGTGGCAACTGGAAAAATGTCTTTGGGATTTTCCATCATGCAGGTCACAGTTGTCTCAAAGATGCTTTTTCAAAAAGCAACTGGGCTGTTTTTCCTTTAGGAGGCAAATAAAACATTTCACTTCTCATCCAAGAAGCTTCACCAGTTGTGATTGGATGGTGCATAGATGGAAGGATAGGTCCAGACAGGATATTGGGGTATCCTTCCATCCCCCCACTATCCTGTCAGAAACATCCTATTGTCCCCATTTATTTGTACCTATTTCCTGTATTCTTACTATGTTTATACTTATACCTATCATCTTGCAAGCGATTGACAAATCAAATAAATAAATAAATAAATAAATAAACAAAATAAACAAAATAAAATGATTCTTCCATTCCTTCACCATGCAATCACAACTGATGAAGAAGAGGAGAAGCAAAACATCTTTTTCCTTAAGGAAAAATAGCACATGTGCCTTTTGAAAAATCACCTTTGTGGCAATGGGAAAGGAAATAAATATGTCAGTTCCATATTAGTATGTTTTCCACTCTTTCCAACAGCAAGATAGGATAATGCAAATGTATTATCATTTAGAAAACAAAGACTCAAGATCTAGAATAGGAGTTGCTAGTTCTGGGATGGCATTTTTGAGGTTAAGATCTGTGTCCTGTGAGCATTATCATATCCAAATTAAATTAAGTTTGGTAACTATAGTAACTAAAATTTGCATATGCTTTGTATTAATGAAACAAGAAAAACCTTGCATTGGTGAATGCAAGACTGTCTTCTGATTTCCATACATATGGTCTTTGTGTCACCATCAGAACCAGACAATGGTCCATCCTCAAAACTATTTAAGCATCGAACTTCTAGCTTCTTTTATCAGAGATACTTGAAAGAGTACCTGGCATAGGTGTTAATAGTGTTAATTTAGGTCAAGCTGAACTGCTGCTTAACTAAAGCATCTATGAGAAATGCCTGTCCAGTCACTGCTTTAAGAAATCTTTTCCTGCAATTGTTTCCATTGTTCGCTACGTTCATTTTCCCTTAACATTCAAGCAGAATCTGAATGAATCTGAACTTCATTCGGTTCAGAATCTGAAATAAGGCATGGTTCTTTGTCCTGAACTCTGACACAGGTTGCAGATTTCTTCTACATAAATTTCTTCAGGAATTTGGAGGATACCATTATTTCTCTGTTTAGTCTTCATTTCTCATGGCCAAACATATCCAGTTCCCTCTGACTCTAATTGTAGGATTTTGTTATATTCCTCTGACCTTTCCTAGGGAGGGAGGGAGGGAGGGAGGGAGGGAAGGAGGGAGAGGAGCAAGTTTACTGTTTTTCTTAAAATTTGACCTAGAAAGTTTGATATGGCAAAACTCTTCTCAACTGGATCTGGTTTTGTATTGTTTATTGGAATGTCCATCTTTTCATTGCCCTTAGCTTTTCACTGCTCCACTGGTGAAGTTGTAAAAGGAATGGCCATATAGGAAACAAGCAAGCTTGATAGCATCATTTGGGATAGGCCAGATCAGAAAATGCTACTTTTAATGTAAAAATGAATAGATGTTCCTTTCCAGGGAGTTATTTGCAGGTAGAGGATGAAGTTAAGACTTCCTGCCCTTGAGAAATGTTCCATTGCCTGCACTCTTGCTAGGGTCCTAATAATGAAAAATTGAAGGAAGAGAAAAATTGCTTTTTGCAAGAAACTAAAGGATGTGCATTTATTCCCAGAGTTTTAGATATACGAGGTTTAGAGAGGTTCCATGGAGAAAGGAAATTAAGCATTAGTATGCAATCATCTGAAATGTATTCTCCAGATTAAGTACTTGTCTAGCAGTGATAGCACAAAAAATTGTAAACAATATTAGCTGATGGCTTTAAGGCAAAAATTTGATTTTTTTCCCCCTGTTCAACTATGTCCAATTCTCATAGACTGCCTGGACAAGTCCCTGCAGTTTTCTTGGCAAGGTTTTTCAGAAATGGTTTATCATTGCTTCCTTCCTAGGACTGAGGACTGGTCCAAGGTCACTCAGCTGACTTTGTGCTTAAACTAACGTTCTCACAGTTTCTAGCCCAATGGCTTAACTATTATACCAAACTGGCTCTCATAATACTAAACAAATGCAATCTAGAAACTGTTACTATACCTGATCTAATAAAAGTGGTTTTAGACCCATATGTTGGTTATTTTTTAGGCTTTAGTCTTAACCTCATAGGGCTGACAAATACTTTGTAAATCTTTAGTTTGGTGTATCAGAATCTAGGCCTGAGGGTGCACTTTTAGTGAAGGATAGACTGCTTTTCCAAAAATTTATTTTAATTTCTTTGTCAATCAGGTAAGCTTGTACATCCATCTACCTGGGCCATAAATAACTCACATCACAGAATAGGTTAAAAAAAACAATTTAGTTTCAGTTCCATTCTCTTACTAAAGTAGTATGCAGAAAAAAGAAGAAATGTTTTCTTGTTTTCTTTAATGAAGTAAAATCTAAACATAGCTAAACATTTCAGGAAACTTATACTGGTAAGATATTGTACTTATACTGGTGAGATACTTCATTCTTTGGCAACTAAAACAGTTTCACTTAACAAGATTGTCAAGGGAGGTGGGTACTAAGGAGAGAGAATAAATTGGTTTGTCAATATGACCTTGGTTGGCTTGAATGAATATGTTCCAAGTGATTCTATGGAACCAGTTTAGTATTGGATGAAGGACAGAGGAAGGTATCTTGAGAATTGGATTCATGAACTCCTTTTTAAAGAAAATATGGGACAGGGTCATGTTAATTCCTCATCTCCTCCAGGGTTGGGCCAACTCAAATTATGTATTCACATTTCCTAATTACATGAAGGCACATGGGAGCAAAACTCTGCTTCTGTAAGGGTTGAATTTCATTTCCTTGTAAGTGCCATATGTTATTGTCATAACACTATTTTTTCAGTGCTTGACCTGAAGGCAAAACTCAACAGTTCACCCATTCACCCTCACCTTTGTATGAACAGAAAGCTTGCTTTGGGCTTGATACTTCTGCTGGAATTATAAAACAAACAATTTACCCTTGGCAAAATCCTTGTCAAGAGGTTCAGGGAAAAGTAACTCATCAAAAAGATAAATGCTGAGACACATATTTGGGAAACTGTTGCCTCTAGCTGTCTCAAGCCAGACACCTATATGTTTGATTCTTGTTGCTTGTAATAATGATAGCAGTTAAAAGCCTGAAGCCAAATGCTTAAAGATGTTTAGGCTATAAGTTTTAAGTGGCTGATTCAGGCCGATAAGCTTCCTCAGTTATACTGTGAAAAAAAGCCAAATCACAGAAACATGATGAAGAACCTCATAGATATCCAAATATCAAATAAATATCAAATATGCACTTATTAAATGAATACTTTGCTCATTTTTGTATATTCCTTTCACTTCAACTATATATAAATAGTTCATACTTATACTTGAGTTGAGCTGATCTTTGCCAGAATCCTGTACAGACTGAAATGCATTTTGGATCTGCCAGAAACCAAGAAACTCAGCACCAAGGTCCAACTGAATGACTTTCATGTCTGCATTAATTGTGTCCTGAGACCTTTGCTTTGTTCTTCCACAAGGGCATTTGCCATCAGTGATAAAATGATAAATAGTACAGACAATGGTGTAGGATGCTATCCATAGAACACGGCTGTATCACTTGAGAAATTTTTCCCACATTTTCTTTGTTATTGGTGCATGCTCATCTGCTGCCAGACTATATCACTGTTGATGTGTTTAAGATGGAAAATGCCTAATAACCAATGGAACATGCCTATCACCATGGCATATGAAGGGTGCTCAGCACTTTGATGGTTGGCCAGAACTCAACACCATACAGTGCTACTGGGCAGACCATCATGTACAGAACAGATGGGACCAGCAAGTGCAATCTGTAATCCTGATTTATTTCCATCCTGAATCATAGATGGAACTGAATTCATAGTCAAGCCAATGTGAATTCCCTTTCAGTCCATCTGATTGTTTGGCTCTGTTTTCTTATCATATGAGCTATCTATACAGCCAAGTAAATAACTAAACAAAGGACAACTACCAAGAAAAGCAAGTAACAAAGTACTCAGAAAAAGCTCTTACACATCTGAGTTTTTCAGAACCATATGTTTGTGACAGAAAATACTTGCATTATTCTAAGGAAATCCAAATAAAATTCTTACCATCATTAACCTAATGATTCTTGCCCAAGCTCCAGAGGCCCTCCAGAGGCTGAAAACGGGCACTTCCAGTATTTCCAACCCGTTTTTTGGCCTCCCGAGGCTGCAGAGGCTTCCTTTGAGCCTCCGGGAGGGTGAAAACAGCCTCAAACGGGCCAAAAATCAGCTGGAAGGTGCATTCATGTGCACTGCAGGTAACTTTGACTGGGGCTCATGTGCCCGCACAAATGGCTCACACGTGCCATATGTTTGCAATTGGCCCGCACAAATGGCTCACGCGTGCCATAGGTTCGCTATCATGGATCTAAATGAACAAATAGCATCTTTAACATTATTAACTAATTGTGTTAAAAACTACCTGACATTAGTTTTGGTTGTAGCAGCCACTATAAGAGAACTAAGCTGAAGCATCAGTAGTAAAATGTATAATGTTTTGGTTCAATGTTGACATTACAATGACATTACAAAGCATGAATTAATGAATTCAGTATAATTATTTCTAGAGATTACATCTCATTCCCCTTTAGCAGAAATGGAAAGTTGTTAGCAGGATTAATTGATACTGCATGATAAAACCAGAAAGTTATAACTTTGTGGCTACAATTTGTTGACATTTCAGATACTTTAGATAGATGTTTAAATAAGAGTATTAGAGCTATGAAAAGAATTCTAATTAGAGCCTTGATTCTAAGCTGATTTAATAGAATGATTCCTTTGAACTGAAGCTTTGAACTGACTTGTCAGTTTAGCTCAATTCTTTGGATTGAAGGAAGCACCCTCAATTGGTTTGATTATTCAGTAGACTTTTTAACCATACTGATTCAATTTATCAAATCTAATCCCACTTGGACTGGGTCTTAGATGATTGGTCACCCCAGTTACCTATCTAATTTTATTTCTGTTTTAGCTATTATCATGATTAGAAGCTGATATTGAAATTTGTCTTTAATTTTTATTATCTGTTTATTGGCAAAAAGAAATCAGCCCTTTTTCTAAGGAATTGTAAAATGCTGAAATAGATGAAGATAACAATTTTCTTTAAAGCCTTAATTTAAAAAACAAGCCTAGCTTCTTCAATTAATTATTAGTCCACATATGTCACTGCTTCATAATACTTAGGATAAAAAAATAGGTTTATAGAGAAAAGAGGGTCTTCAATTTATCAGCTATTACATAGGGAACACAATTAACTTTACATATTTCTTTAAGAAATTTCAGGGTTTTTTAAAATGGGGATAAGTTATCATGACCTGAATACTAGACAGTATTTAATGTATTAATTAATGTTTTGTATTTATAGACATTTGGATATTGCAAAAAGATTGGCTGCAATTGCTGAATTGCTATAAACAACATTCCTCTGATATAGGGAAATGATTGTTCAAAAATGGTTAGTGGGGTTTTATTTTCAGCTTTGGGCATAAAAAAGAATATTTTTTATTCATAAGTACTTCAGCAGTAGGTACGAATGCTGTCCTATGTATGAGAAAACAGCTCTAGATCATCTCTTCATCCCAATTAATCCCAAACATTAATAATCCCAAGCATTCATATGGTGAAGGCTTCAGATAAGCACACACATTCTCACCATTGCTGCAGTCAATATTACTCTAATGACTTTCTTAAACAAATTCACACCTCCACATTGACTTCCACTTAAGCCAGGATTGTGGCTTAATGTATGGTTTTGCTTTGCATGGAAGACAACAAACATGGCAATCTGTTTATAAATGCTCCTCCACTAGACTTTTTTTTTTAAAGTAGAACACCAAGCTGCAAAGGATTATCTATAATGCTAATTTCAGGACTTAGTTCATAGAGGAAAGGTAGAATATTAAATATTAAGCAGAGAAATCCTTCTATAAAATATTATGTTGCTCAAATCTCTAAGACAGGGCCAAAGTAAATAATGGGGCTTCCATCCTTTTTTTCTTTCTTTAATTTTTTAATAACCTAATTTGGAGTTGTCATTTCTACCTCAAATCAGAAACCAGGCTGCCTAAAAGCCATGGATAACATCTTAAATTCTTGTTCCTTTGCTTTCAAAGCTTTTCCCATTCTTTCTCCCTTACATATTTAAGAAGAACATTTTCAATTCAACTAATTCCTTATTCATTTAGTCATCCTGTAAGTTATCAATTCATTAGTTGTTTGTAAACTTACAAATATAGGTGTTTGCGGCAATTTCATTACTATATTTTGTCTATGTAAGCAAATACTCCTCATTTCCTTCCCATTGTGGTCCTGGTGAGACATGAGTTTATATTAGAATGTTAGGTATGTTAGCAGAAAAATTGAAGATATGAAAGATGAAAAAGAGGTAGAAATTTTGTTGTAGAAGGCTACTGAGAACTTCAAGAACACTGTAGAAGTGCCTGAGAAAGAGGTACTATAGTCAAAAAGAGAACTCCACTCTGTTCTACAAAATTTGCTACTTTTCATGCCCTAATAATGTCTAATGATCTTGAAAAGTTTGTCTATTCCAAACGAAATAAGACTAACAAAAACAAAAAGATATAAATGCCACTGTGCATTCATTACCTATGCTAAATAATGGGAAGATAGACCAAGTTTTCCTGTTTTATGCTGTAGCATTAGGAACAAGATGGTGTAAGATACTTTTACCTCTAACTGGACATAAGGTTGAGCAGTCCACGCATAGTTCTATTTTTACATATATTCAAAAACTTCAAGATTTTCAGTTGAGTTTTAAGACACTGGTTAAATAGCAGCATATTTTAAATTCTCATTACAGCATGCAATATTATTCCCATATGTACAGTGGAATGCAACATGTCAATTGCCTTCCCTATTATGTTAAACCCACAAACTAGTTATTTGGTCCTTTTATAAAGAAGGCAATAATTTAATTGTGATCCCCTAGAACAGAACCTCCTGTCTGGGACAATATAACTTGTAAAGTTTAATTATTTTTAATCTTACTATCTCTGTAGCCTCTTAAAATATTTTAACTGAAGGTAAAATTAAAACAAGCAAGCCAAGGGATAAAGAATAAATAAAAGAGCCTGTAATTCTCCATTTGAGTTTCTAGCAAGTAATGAATAAAGCTGTGGTTCAGTATATGTTGCCAC
Organism: Naja naja; assembly: GCA_009733165.1. NCBI lineage: Eukaryota > Metazoa > Chordata > Lepidosauria > Squamata > Elapidae > Naja > Naja naja. Next base: position 154,547,683 of record CM019151.1, read on the forward strand.
AAATAGTTTTGTAATTTTGTCAAGCACAAAAGAAACTCACTCAGAATCTAATATAAAAGATATAACATTTGTTTTGATGATGGATTAGATGCTTAAAATGAACACTCAACATCTTTCACACTACATTACAACATCAGACAGAAAGAAAAACTAAATAATGTATGCAGATAATTAGTATGCAGCTTGACTCAATACTAATTAGTTGCTTCATTCTAAACTGTCAGAAAGTAGAACTTTCTGGAGTTACTACGCAGTTTACAAATTAGTAGAGTTTGATGGGGTGATCAAACCTACCAATGACAGGGTGGCATTGAGCACCCCACTGTGATACTGTAGGACACGCCCCTAAGTATAAAAGGGGCTGTCAAGTGTCATTTGTCTGAGGAAATTCTGTGGAGACTCATTTTGTCTGAGGGAGATTGGAGATACTGAGAAGATCCAAGACTCTGAGGAGATATTAGGATCTGACAGACTGAGGTCTGTGTATAAGAAGATATAGCAAAGGGATCTGAGAGAAGATCTATAACCTAAAGAGAAAGGGACTTTCTAAAGAGGTTAGTTATATCTAAGAAGAGGTTATGAGAGGAAGAACTGTGAATCTCTCATAGTGACTTCTAGTTCCTTGAAGGACTGTTTAAGAGGAACGAAAGAAGAAAAGACTCTGTAGATATTTAAGAATAATATATTTATTGATTGTTCTGTTCTATCAAATAAATCTGTTTTAATCTGATACAACTTGGCAGTGCAATTTATTGAATGACTCTGTGAAATAGATATAGGTTTAAAGATCCAGGCCAAATTCAATTAATATTATTTAACATAAACAATTTTGTTATTGGCTTATATAGACTTTTGCTTTTGTGTCTTCTAGTCAGCACTGATTCTTGGAGACTGCCTGGACTGCATTTTTTTTTTGGCTACATTTCACAAGTATCCCAAAGGTACTTTTTTTTTTTTCAAGAGGCAACTGGACTTTCTTGTTTTTCTTTGAAAAACAATTGCCAGTTGTCTCTTGCGGCGGGAAAGGACCTTTGGAACAACCATAACCTGGATGACTGAGAATCTCCATAGACATTTCCTAAGTAGTTTGCCAATGCCTTCTTCCTAGGATTAACAGAGTATGACCAGCTTAAAGTCACCCAGCTGGCTCTCTGTGTGTTTGTGCACACACAAATGTCTTAATAGATTGTATGGTTTTACTAGGTCTTTTACTAGATTTACTAGAGCTGTGAATTTGTATTGATTTGGCTACATACATTTTTTTCTAATCCTTTTTTGTAATCCTTTGATTTGGGATAGAATCAGGGTGACTGAAAGGAGGCTTAGGCTTTAAGTAGAAATCCTTCTGTAGAAAGGCACCAAGTTATGACATAAGAATATGATTTTCTAATGATTTCTACATTGCTCATTCTGATAATGGCCTCAAATTTCAGAACTTTCTACTGAAAAGATTCAAGTAATCAAAGTGTTTAGAAGGAAGATATCAATATTTTTACTTCAGTGAGACTTTGAAGTAATTAGTCTACTTAATGTTTTGCATATGTTGATACTGCTTATTATGCTGTATTTAAAGCTGGTCTTTCATTTCTACAAAATGGAAAGGCACATAGTGAAGCATAAGCATAGCTCTGCTTTATTATTGTCCACTAAGTATAAAACACCCAGAGTCAACATAAAGATGCCATTAGGGATAAAAATTCACAAATTTCATTATGTTAGACTGCATAAAAATGTAACCTTTATAACTATTCTAAAATTATGTCTTGTTTAATATAGTTATTTATAATTTCTTATAGCTTCTTACTTAATTATTGCTTCTTTGGGAATTAAACTTTTTAAAACTCAATATGCTCAAACACCATTTGTCTATCTTTGGAACAGAATTAATTACTTATCTTAATTAATTTCCTTGCATTGGCAATTTCTTTTCTTGCTAAGATAAATTCAATCACCCTCAAAATACCCAAGTAATTTTCCCTAAGCTCTTGATCAAAAAAACCTAATATGATACACAAGACACTGACTTAGGATACATTTTATTTTCAGTGATTTAAAATAGACTGGTAAAGCATTTTGGGAAGGGGAAAAATACATAAAGCAGCATTTCCTGGCATCTATACTTTAAATTACATTCCTTTTCCTGAGCCTCCAGAAATGTAATCAATTACAATGACATAAATTTGAAAGGACCCAAATATTGTTGAAATCCACTTTCTTTATAAAAAGTAATTATTGAACTTCATCCAGATCTCATGACTGCTTGGAATGTTGATTTATTTGGATGCTGATTTAAGTGCCAAGATGTTGCTACAGAAGTGGATGCAACTTTTTGGATGCCTGAAGTGTATCATGATAACCTGTTTGATGCAGGCAAGTAGGTTGTATCTAGTCAAAAAGTCCAATTATTTGAATCTTTTCCAGATCAGATCCTCAGCATAGGAAATAGAGGGGTTGTATTTTTTGCCACAATCCTGATATTTTTGCCGTGTCTAGATATGGATGAAGATGTCAAGCCTGTGCTTTTGAATAGGAGTTTTTATTTTTTAAGTGCAAATTGCAGACATGACATCAAGAGAAAGACACCTCATTAGTCCAGATCATGTTATTATGATTTTTGCTTCAGAGGGAGGAAAAAATCCTTGAAGTGTAATCATACAACACACTTAACCTGATAATTTATTTAACCCAAATACATAATCATTACCCTGCCAGATAATAGGAAAGTGTGTGTGTGAGAGAGAGGGAGGGAGGGAGAGAGAGAGAGAGAGAGGTGGAGATAATAATACAGAAAAAACCTTTAGATAATAGATGAATTCAGCAAGAAGACTGAACAAATTTCATCTGTACAACAGAATGGGAATGAGACTGTTCATTTTATTCCTATTACCAATTGTTTATCATTTTGTTATATTGTTTCTATTTTTAATATTGTAATATTAATATACATTATCTAGAGTCATTATGGAGTTATGTGCCTTAGGGATTTTATAACTATATAAATGCACTGATGTATGCTTTCTGCCAATCCTTAACATTCAACATTAAATAGTTTGGAAGCACTTTGTCATATCCTTCAACATGTTTAAAAGGATTCCATATGATGGTGAATGACATGTCTTTCCAGAAAGACCAAGCATTTAAAGCAAAGAACTGGCAATTGTGAAGCATCCGCAGGAGACCGTGAAACAGCTAACCCTTATTAATCTTCAGATTATGGAGAAATTTCTCAAGCAATTCTAGTAAATATATTTTTGTTCTTTCATCATAAATATTTAAACATGCAATCAGAAAGGAACTGATTAAAAAAACTATTTTCATTCTTCACTTATAGGAAAGGCAGTATATTGAAATATAGATATCAATGGGTTAGAAAAATATATGAAATATTGAAAAGTGCATTCTTGCAGAAGAACAATCTGGGTTTAGACAGAGTCAGTATACTATGACAAATTGTTGTGTCTTGAACCATTGTATTACTAAATATGTCAGTAAAGACAGTCAACTGTTTTCTGACTTTAGTGCAGACTTTAGTGAAACATTTCACACACTTAACAGATAAACATTATAGAGAAAATTGACTGTCCCAGAACCCAGATTGCCAGTAGTGATCAAAATTTTTTGTACAAATACCTGCTTAGGGTGCAGTTTGGAACAAATGGAGCCATAATGAGCAGGATCAATACAAAGGAGTAAGAGAAAGGTGAATATTTCAAACTATTCAATCTATATAATATTGACTTACTAGGGCTGATGAAGGATCCTGAAGTACACATGCATAAGGTGCTCAACACATATTGCAACAACTTGCTATTTGCTGACAATATGATTATATTCACATCCTGGGTTGTGTAGGTTATTCAGAAGTCTTAGCTCCTATTATCACAATTATTCTCTGTATTAATAAATGAAGTCAAAGGTCATGTTTTTTTTACAATGTCATCACAGCTATAGGTAGCTTTAGATAGAGCAGGGGTATCAAATTTGATTTCATTGAGGTCACATCCAGGTTGTGTTTGACCTCGGGGGATGTAGTGGCATGATTGAGGTGGGTGTGGCCAGCTCGATGTCACTTGTGTCGGGGGCGCCTGTGGTGGCCCTACCACTCTCTCAGCAAAAACATGCTCCCAAGCTCCATTTTTGGCTGCACCGGCCTCCTGCAATCTTCTGCCAGCAAAAACAGAACTGAGGAGGGCCACGTTGCTGGCAGAAGATTGCAGAGGCCATCACAACCAAAAACGGAGCTCGGGAGCCATTTTCTCTGGCAAAGGCACCACGGGCCAGGCTTTGCTATTTCCAGGGAGGCCCTACAAGCCAGATCTAAGCCCCCCATGGGCTGGTTCTGGCTCCCAGGCCTTCAGTTTGATACCCCTGAGATAGAAAGGCAATAGAACATGTTATGTATGTAGGTTTGAATGTTATTGGTTTATTTGAACTGTTCTTGTAAAATGTCAAATGGTATTGGTTTAAATAGTGCGGGAAGAAACCCTGCACTCCCATTGGCTGGCAGCTACGGCTGCAGGCTATAAGAAGCAGCCGTAGCTGCCAGAACGGGTCCATTCGAGCTGTAGTCACTAATAAACTTTTGCTGGAACTCCTCGCCTGACTCTTCATGCAAACTTAACACTGGCGACAAGGATGGGATTTCCCTGAAGAGAAGACGACGCCGAAACAAGCAACTGAGCGAGATGGCTGCGCTGAACACCCCCAGCACCGCTCGATCCGGCGACGGAAGACTGGGAATCGATGCGGATCGCTTCCACATGTTCTGGAAGGGAACGATCCGCCGCATCCCCGAGACGGAAGAGGGCGGTCTTTCTCACGCACTGCGTCCGCAGTCTTCAAAATGGCGAAGCGTTGGCGGAGCAGCAGAGCTGAAGGTAATGGAATGGCCCGATTTAGAGAAACTTTTAAGAGCCCATTACGCCACAAGTATCGTGCCTCATTAAGAGACACGAATTTTACCGCCGGGATCAAGGGGATAGCGAGAATGTTAATGACTTCGTGGCAAGTTTAAGGGACATTGGGGTGCTTGTGACTTTACCAACTTAGAAGAGGCCATGCGTGATCGGTTTGTTTTAGGCCTAAAAGATAAGGTCTTACAAAGCAAACTTTTAATGAAACCTAAGATCACGCTTAAAGAGGCCATTGAAGAAGCTGTTTCAGCGAAGCCACCAAGTCCTCAGCAGCGCCATGAAAAGATTAACAAGGCCTCAAGCCAGGCCTCAAGCCATTCTGATGGGGAAAATCCACAACAGCTCATTGCGAACAAATAGACTCTGATTCTGATGGCAGTGAGGCAGAGGAGGGATTTTAAACTCAGAATGGAGAAGAAAAGAAAAGACTCTGGGAAAACAGGCAAGGGTTCTATTGCAGAGGCTGTGGGGGCCACCCCGCACTGAATGCAAGTTCTTTGACTCCATTTGCCTACGCTAGAGAAACGGGTCACATAGCCAGAGTCTGCAAATCATCCAGAACTCCACCAGTTAGGAAGAAATTTCCTGATAGAGACTTTAAGCCCAACAATTTCCTTGAAAAATGGGGCTAAATTTAGAAGCAAATGGCAAGAATGAAACTCACCAAACAATCACTATTGGTCATTCTTCACCCTTAAAAGCAGAAAAGTACATGTGAAGGTGTTTATTGAAGGAAGGCCTTGCCAAATGGAAGTGGACTCAGGCTCTTATTTATCTATGGTGTCATGGGACACTATCCACAGACTCTTTCCCAAAATTCAGAAAAAGCATTTCCAGAAGCAAGCACTGACTCTCAAAGACTACCAAGGGAACAAGATTCCAGTAGTTGGAGCGAGAGATTTCAACGTGCAGTTTAAAGGCCACACCAAACGCTTGCCCCTGACCATCGTGGACAAGGATCGCCCAAGTTTGCTGGGACTTGAGTGGTTCAAGCCACTTGGCATCGAGGTGACTGGCATCCATCACGTGAGCAGTTCTGACTGGGAAGAGTCCTTGAAGTCTGAGTTTCCAGAGGTCTTCAGCGAAGGACTGGGCAAGTATATGGGGACCCCTATTGCTTTCAGCCTAGACCCCAAGGTGCCCCCAATTCGTTTAAAGCCCAGGAGGGTCCCATTTGCTTTAAAGGAAAAAATTGATGCACAATTAGATAAGCTCATTGCTCAAGGGGTTTTAGAGCCTACTGACCACTCCAGATGGGAAACACCCATAGTCACACCAGTCAAGGCTGATGGGTCAGTGAGAATCTGTGGTGACTACAAGGGGACACTTAACCATGCGCTGCAGCAGAGCGATATCCTGTACCAGTTGTGCATCATCTGCTCCATTCCCTTGGCAGGGGTACAGTATTTGCTAAACTGGACTTAGCTCAGGCATATCAACAATTAACAGTTGATGATGCCACTGCAGAGGCACAAACAATTGTGACTCATAGAGGTGCCTTCAAATGTAAAAGACTACAATTTGGAGTAAGCGTGGCACCTGGCATTTTTCAAAGCCTTATGGAAAGAATGTTGCAAGGACTGCCAGGGTAGTGCCTTATTTTGATGATGTATTAATCTCTGCTGAAAATGACACTCAGCTTCAAGAAAGACTCAGAGAAGTCCTTACCAGATTCAGAAAAGCGGTTTAAAAGTCAAGGAAGACAAATGTACACTCAAAACAGACAGAGTTGAGTTCCTGGGGTATATGATTGACAAGCATGGCATCCATCCTACTGATGCCAAGGTTAAAGCAATCAAGGAAGCCCCTAAACCTCGATGCAAGGCAGATTTGCAAGCCTTCCTTGGACTTATTAACTTTTACCACATGTTTCTACCTCACAAAGCATCTATTGCTGAGCCCTTACATCGCCTGCTTGATAAGAAAGCTGTTTGGATCTGGGGCGGAAGGAACAGTCAGCATTTAACAGTATTAAGAGACTAATCACGCCTGATGCTGTGTTGATACAATTCTCTGAGAATTTGCCTGTTGTTCTGACTTGTGATGCATCCCCTTTGGAGTGGGGGTTTGAGTCACAGGCTTCCCAATGGAAGGGAAGCCCCAATTGCATTTTACTCTCGCACTTTGTCCAAAGCAGAGAGGAATTATAGCCAATTGGACAAGGAGGCTTTAGCAGTTGTTGCAGCTGTTAAGAAATTTCATGAATATCTGTATGGCAGGTCATTCACCATTGTTACAGATCACAAACCTTTATTAGGCATTGTGGCAGGAGACAAACCTACACCTAATATCCTGTCACCAAGAATGCTGAGGTGGACTGAATTTCTTGCAGCCTATTCATACAAACTGATTCACAGGCCTGGCAAGGACATTGGACATGCTGATGCACTGAGTCGTTGCCCACTACCTTGCCACAAGGAGGACTTTGAACTTGAAACTCACACCTTTTTCCTGGAGACCGTGGCTAAGCTTCCAGTCCATGCTGCTGAGATTGCCAGAGAAACTACCAAAGATGCTGTATTAGCACCTGTTATGGGCTGGATTAAGAAAGGTTGGCCTCTTCAAGATCTACCTCACCTTGCCCAACCTTTTAAGTCCAGGCAAACTGAATTATCTGTATTAAGAGGATGTATTTTGTGGGGTAACAGGGTGGTTATTCCTGCAAAACTGCAAAGGAGGTTTTGGAAATGTTACATGAGGGTCATCCTGGGATTGTAAGGATGAAAGGTTTGGCCAGGAGTTATGTATGGTGGCCAGGTATTGACAAAATGGTTGAAAACTGGGTAGCATCTTGTCCCAATTGCCAGGTAGTCAGGCCTGCCCCACCTCACGCCCCCACACAGGAATGGGAATGTCCTAGGGGCCCATGGTCTAGAATCCACATTGATTTTGCAGGCCCTACAAGAGGGCACACTTTTCTAGTGCTAGTAGATGCATACTCTAAATGGCTAGAGGTAATTCCCATGACATCCACTACAACTGAGGCTGTCATCAAGCAGCTCAGAAAATTGTTTGTCACCCATGGGTTACCAGATGTCCTTGTTTCTGACAATGGCCCTCAATTCACATCTAACATTTTTGAATCCTTTCTAGCTCAACAGGGCATCAGACATGCCCTCACTGCCCCTGGGCACCCTTCGCCAATGGCCGGGCTGAACGCATGGTACGCTTCACCAAAGAGAAGCTTCAGCAGCTGGGTCCTGGGGACATCACTGAGAAGCTTGAAAAACTTCTTAGTGTTCAACACATCACTCCTAGCCCATCAAATAACTTGTCCCCAGCAGAGTTGTTGATGGGCAGGAAACTTAGGTCTTCCTTGACCGCCTTCATCCCACTTACGCACCCAACGCACCACTGGATTCCACTTCCAAAGTTCGCTCTTTAGTGTGGGAGATTCTGTCTATGCTAGGAACCTTATAGGTGAACCTTTGTGATTCCTGCTGAAATAACTCACATCACGGCCCTCGTTCTTACAGGGTACAAACAGAGGATGGCCTCCTCTGGAGCAGGCACATTGACCAACTTAGATCCAGGTTCCTCAGGAACATCGACCCTGTCCCTCTCTAGGTCCCTCACCTGATGTCCCTTCTAGGGGAAGGAGGGGAACAGGAGGAAAATCAGCAAACAGGAATCAACCCCATGTGTAACGAGCCATTGACAGGAACCATCCCAACCCTGTCACAAAGCCAAGATCCATCCTTAGAAGTGGAAGATTGCACATCACTACCTGACTTGGGTGCTGACATTGGAATGGAGATGGGTTGGGAGGAGAGACCAGATTCTAACAGTCTAACAGGGTCTTCTTCCTCAGGAAGTCCCAACAGGGAAATGTCAGTAGACACATTTCCCTCTCACTGGGTGAGAACGTTAAAGCTTCTGAACCACGAAGGTCTCAACGTACACGTAAGAGCCCCACCTATTTAAAGGAATACATTAGATAGGTTGGGGTTTGGTATGCACTGAACCTAGTGGGGAGGGGTGTTATGTATGTAGGTTTGAATGTTATTGGTTTATTTGAACTGTTCTTGTAAAATGTCAAATGGTATTGGTTTAAATAGTGCGGGAAGAAACCCTGCACTCCCATTGGCTGGCAGCTACGGCTGCAGATCTTGGCTCCCTCATTATTAGATGAGCTCACTCCAAGCAAAGACACATATGAATTAATTTCTAAAATTAATAAATCACTGTTTTCTAGATTACTTAGCCCCAATAATTAAGGTGTGTAAAATAAAAGTTACTCCTATGCTCCTGTATGGAGTTTTTGTAGAATATGTATTATTACTAAAGCAAACACAATTCCAGCATCTGAGAGGTAATTTGCTAGTAGGTAAAAGTACTGCAGATGCTGCATTTAGAGCCAAATTGGGAATTCATCCCCTTTGTTCTCTGCCTAAACTCAGGCATACTGTGCAATTATTGGTGAAAAATCAATGCTGTGGAAAATGATTCCTCAAATTGCATATAATAGAACAGACTAAATTGGCTAAGCATCTTAGAGGTATTTACTTGAGCAAGGTTTGATGGATAGAAGACAGCACATATAATTATTTGAATGTGAACTGTTTTAGAAGAGAGAGATCGGTATCTCAGACCACACATAAAATGAATGCTTAAATAGCATTCTACATTTGCAGTGAGAAGCCCAATATTATACACCAATGGCCATTTTTCCTTATAACACAATACAGTTGTGGATCTGATTGGCGTAAATCGTGTGGGTGACACAGAAATATGATTTTGTCTTCCCTTTTACTTATTTGTAGCATATGTTACTATTGTTCTGTATTTTGCATTCTGATATGGTCTATGGCTAATCAATAAAGTATTGGTAATAGTAGTACAAAGCATATATGAGGAGAAAATGTTCTTCATTTGAGTGTAGTCAGTGTGTTTTACAAAGTTTTCTGTCTAGTTTTATTTATACTTCTATTCTACCTTTACTTCTACCTCTATTTTGATTATGTGCTGTTTCCATTAACAGCACACAGTCGAAATCTATTCAAAAGTTGGCTATAATAATATTCTAATATTCTAAATTAGAATACTAATATTCTAAACTACTGGTAATATTAATATTCTAGAAGTATATAACAACAAAGAAAAAAGAAAATAGAAAACATCCAGAGATCATACAAAATTATTTTGCCACTCATACAATTTTAACATATAATCACTATTTCAAAATATTTTAAAAATAAATTAAACAATATCAAAATTGATTGAATAATACATAATATTTAAAGTATCTAATCAATAACTTCATTAAACAAAATGCCAAATTTCAAAAGCAGAACAAGTCTTCCCAGTCACACATACACATTATTTATTGCATTTATTTATTAGAAAACTTCTTGCTTGAATCAGATTGAAAATTTTATATGAAAATAGGAAGTTGGAAAAGAACAAGGAAAGTATTAAGCACCTGGTTTGTGTTAGTAACCTGAACTTATTAGTAATCAGAAATGTAGTTAAATTTTAAAAAAAGTTTGTAAAGCTTTAAACAAATTTGGGAATCTATAGTTTTAAAAATTAATGTAGTAGAATAGTGGGTTTACTTGTTAATGTTTACAATCTGCAAACCATATAGTGAATGATGAATTACCAGAAACTAGATTTAAAAACTTTAGCACTGAAACTTTGGATAAATGATTGCATCATACTTCAGGAGAAAAATGCCTCTTCATATGTTCTACTCTCTGCATTGATATGTATTATTTCATTAGAGCTCAATATTTTATAATTCAGTTTGAGTTCTTATAAGCTTGCTGTCATCACTAATTGTATCTTACACCTTGTCTTCTCTCAGCATTCTTGATTTTTTTCAAGTATCATAATCAGATGTGGTAATCAGCAGGTGCTGACCAGTTCTGGAGAATCGGTAGCAGAAATTTTGAGTAGTTTGGAGAACCGGCAAATACCACCTCTGACTGGAGATTTTACAGTATCGTTCCCCTGCCATGCCTACCAAGCCACACCCACAGAACCGGTAGTAAAAAAATTTGAATCCCACCACTGATCATAATCTTCTCCAATGACACTACAATCAACTATCATATTTTCCAAGTACCAGGTTTTACAGCATGTAGCTAGATCCAAGGCTAATATGAAACTAGTTATAAATAAAATGTTTACTGACTGTCAAATATAAGCCTCTCTGATTAGACAACAAGCCAACTATAGCAATACAGCTCTGCATTTAAAAAAAGTTAATATATAATGAATTAAATATTCAGTCCATTGAAATAGTATTGGCATGATATAGTTGAGGCTATAAAGGAAATAGAACAGAGATTATACGTACCTATGGATTTGTGCATTGAGCAACACATAAAACTAATTTACCCATTACTCTTTGGTAAAAATGACTAAACTGCCACAATTCACACTCCTAGACCTCAAAACTAAATTATTTCCAATTGATGAAATTCAAATTTTCAAGAAAGAGAAAACCAAAGATATTTTTTAATGTAACTGAAAAAGAAACTGTACAATTAAAAAAAATTAGATCCACTTGTAATAGGTCATCCTGTATTTTAACAAATGTAGATCAGATGATGAATAGAAAAATTTATTATGTCTGCAATTCTTCAGAGAGGTCGTTCCTTCTAATTCTAGAACTTCATTGGTCAGAAAGTTCACTTACTTTGGGAAAAAAATAGGTCAACTCAAATAATTTAGCATTTCCATTTGTTTGCATCAGCGATTGATATAACATTTGATGTTAATATCAATATTAACATAAAAGGGAAAGTAATATTTACATAAAGATTCTGAACATTACCTTCTCCTAAGGAAGATATACTATCAGGCCTAGCAACAAAACAACACAGCAACATCCAATTGAGTCTAATCCTTTATTTGCTTACACCTAATGGATCGAATCTTGCTTTAGCTAGATATATCCTGAGAAATTCTAGGGTGTGGCTTCCCTGAACCTCTTTCCCCCTCCCCCATCTAGCTTGGGACTGAACACAGTCATTTAATCTAACTGTGTGTTACCAAAATCCACACACACACGCACATACACACACACACACACACACACACTCACAGCTTCTCCAAGTACACATTCCATCACATCTATTTACCTACAATGGAGAACCATCATAAGTCAATAAACTTTCTGTGAATCAGCATAGTCTTTCCAAGGTTAATTTCTAATAGTGTTCACTCTATTTAAATATAGATTATTTTAAAATAGAAATTCATACTGACTAAGGTTGTTTCATGCTTTTGACTTCCATACATGTCCATTATCATGCTAATAACAATTTCAATTATTGACAGGATTCAGCAGAAGAGCTTATTTAAATGCTTCAGCCTGTGAAAAGGATTTGTATTGGATCAATGTGATCCATTTATTTTATGTCATTCCTAATTCAGACCTTTTATTTTATGCAATTCCATTAAAAATATCACAAATTTTTGACTACTGTTAGTATAAACATTTTAATAGATAAATGATTTATATAGTATTAGATTAATTGTGGGACTTTAGTCTCTTAAGGTAGTTCCAATTTGGATTGGCTGCAGTTCCATTTTCAGAGTCTTAAATTATTAGAAGCAGTATCAGATCATAAGTGACTAAAGTCCCACAATTAATCTTATATCCATCAATTCTATATTTCTTTTTTAAAACAATGGAATAAATTACTGGAGCTTCCCATTAGGGGACTGTCTTAAAGTTTCTATCTATAGAGTATAATTATAAATTATACAGATATTGGACCAACTCAACTCAAAAATAGTATTTAGGGTTCATTGAATGCTATTAAGTCTGTACAGAAAATAGTTGTTAGAGATGCAATGAGAATGATGTTTCATTCAAATATTTTTGTGAAGTCCTAAAATTCATACATTCTGAGGAAAAATAATTACCTACAGTACATTGAGACATATTTTAATAGTTTCAGATACCCATATTGTTTTCAACTCTTAGCCACTACATGGAAACTTATGACTGAACATTGGTATGGATTGTCCATAACCCTCATATTTGTACCAAATCATTTCTTCAGTTCTAGAAAGATAAATTTTCAAGAAAGAGAACTGTTGCTCAGTAGACAGAAGACCTAATGTTACTTTCAACTTATGAACAAGTTTTTTTAAAAATTACATTTATATGCCGCCCTTCTCTGAAGACTCAGGGCGGCTTACAATTTTTTGAGATACAACCCAGTGTGCTCAGCAATAGCCTTCATTCCATTGTATATGCCTGCTTATTACTAAGCGGCATTTTTACAAGGTCAGCTAATTGCCCCCAACAATCTTGGGTCCTCAATTTACCTACCCTGAGAGGATGGAAGGCTGAGTCAACCTTGAGCCTGGTGGGATTCAAGCCTACAGTAATCGTAGGCAGCTGGAACTTAAATACAGGCATTTAACAGCCTGAGCCACCAAGGCCATTATAAGTTGCTTATAGAATATAAGTAACTGAAATATAGTCATTCTGCATGGTGTGAAACTTTATATATACATGTATAAAATGCCTACACACATACACTCACTCTCTCACACACATTCACACAGAATTTTCCTTGTTTCTTTTGTTTAACTAGTTAACAAATTAGCAATTCATTCATGACAATTGCTCAGGCTATAATACACTTACTCCTTGCCAATTTTCCCACCTTTCCCCAAATGTCTCATTTGGAAAGGACTCATTTTGGAGATTAAAGAGTATATGAGTTTCAAACACGGGGATACAACAGACTGCAGTGCCCCTTGACCAAATCACTGAAATACAAGAACCCAAACACATCCATGCTTGTTCTGTTCAGTCTTTATGAAAGTAGCTGGTCACCTTCCTTTGCTTTTTGCTGGTATAAATTCCAAACCATAGGCTTGTTTTGAGAAAAATACAGAATGGTGGAAAGAATTGGCAATGAAATCCAATGTTCTTGGATATTTCTCAGATAAATTGACAACAGCTTGAGAAATTCGGGGTGGGGGAATGAAGCTAATAAGAAAGCAAGGAACAGTAAACCATAATTAAACCACACACATTTGGAAATTGAAGAAGTACTCAAGTGCACAAATTTTGAAGCACAAATGCTTCCATACTAAAGTACATTTGAAAGAAAATATGCTCTGGCCATGCCAAAAGATTGTTATTCTAAAATTTTGGGGAATGTGATATATTATGGTGAGTGGACAAAATCTGGAATCAACAAACCAACCATGAAATCAGAGCTGCAGCTCAACTTTGTTTAAAATATGTTGACTGAAGTATATTATGAAATGAATTTATGTATAGAATTTGCAAAAGGATAATGAAAAATGGTAATTTATGGTGATTTTTTTTCTTAATTTTATAAAAATTGTCAGCATATTCCAGAAGGCAAAAGGAATAAAAGTGGCATTTAAGTAGCCACATTATAATTGTACTTAACATTATCCCCAATGGAACAAGACCATCTTAAAAAGCTTGAAGAGCTATTGACAATTACTGTACATTTTTATATTGGGAAATACAGTAGTTTATGTTAATATTTATCAAATGTTTCCCTTTTCCTCTTTGAAGCCTTGCTGTTTTACATCTATCTAGAATGGTTGTTGTAGAAGAGACAATCATTGAACTTTTGTGATAGTAAAATGGCTATCAAAATCTGTCTGGCATTTTCTGTAGGAAATATTTATTAAAGAAATATGAGAGAAACAATCTAACATGAAGAGGTTTTTTTAATGTTTCATATATATTATGCACATCCATCAGCCTTATTTAAATGTAATTTACTATCCTAATTCTGAAGAAGTTCATAGATCAGCAAATCTGTTTTGTAATCCAGTGGAACATTTTACCGAGTATATCTGCTCACATTTGGAATTATACCATTCACTTAAATTAAAACATGGAAGTTCCATTTAAACATGAAACAAAAGTTTCTCTAAATTCAGGTATTTTTATTTCAAAAGAAATCACTGTTTGGTATTACTTTTTGAAAAAAGATACACATGCTAGAAACTTGAAACTGTGAATGATTTTCTCCCAGTCTTTATATCCTAGGAGCATGGGCTTTAGACTGCTTTTTGGACTCTTTTAGCTTCTGCTTTCCATTTTTGGATTATATTGAAATACATTTATTTTTAAACTGCCATTAAAATGTTTGTTGGGGTAATAATTCAAATAAATAAAATAAATATGCAAATATCTCCTATCCAGATAGTTTAAACCACAAAGATATTCCAGGTAAATATGTAGCATTTTTATATCTGTTGGGCTCAGATGAACTCAGAAGCATTTGACTCAGGTTTTTTTTTTAATTTATATGCCGCCCTTCTCCGAAGACTCAGGGCGGCTTACAATTTTTGGAGCACAACCCAATACGCTCAGCAATAGCCTTCATTCCATTGTATATGCCTGCTTATTACTAAGCGGCATTTTTACAAGGTCAGCTAATTGCCCCCAACAATCTTGGGTCCTCAATTTACCTACCCCGAGAGGATGGAAGGCTGAGTCAACCTTGAGCCTGGTGGGATTCGAGCCTACAGTAATTGTAGACAGCTGGATCTTAAGAGCAGGCATTTAACAGCCTGAGCCACCAACATACATAAGAACAAAGTTATTAAAATTAATATAGACCACAATTTCCTTTGATTATATATAATACTTGTGGTAACAAGAAATGTACCTCATTCCAATAGTAGAATTTGTTAATCCAGCACACTCTCTGTAGGATTGTAACTTCCATCATCCAGACAACATTATTATTAATAATTAAATTTTATGCCAGCCAACTCCCAGTAACTCTGGCCATGGTTTCTCAAGTAAAGAGGGGATAGAAGTCCATGTCATCTAAAGGACATTAGGTAAAACCAGATTTGTCTGGGGAGCTTATAGACTCTAATATTATATTTGAAGTAGAATAAATAATGCCATTTCTGAAAGGGAAGATAAAAGTTAGATTATAGCCAGGGAGCAGTTACAGTTTTTTTCTGAGTGGCTTAGCTGAAACAATTTTGAAAAAAAAGATGAACAATTAGGACTAGTAAAAAGAATTGTATCATTTATAGATATAACTTTGTGGGGAAAACATCTATGGAATTATAATGTTAGCAGCCCTGGGGCCTGGACACTTCTGATTTCAAAAACAGGAAGATCATAAAGCTGATAATGTTTAGAGTTTTTTTTTCTCTTGCACTGACTTGGAAATGAACAATGAAATGCCAGACTCATTGGAAACGTTTCTAACAATTCTGGCCAAGATAGCTTTTACAAGTTTGGTGTTTTGCAGCATAGTTCTTGGCTATTAATCCTGTTCACATTGTGGTTCATACATGCTGTGCCATTTCATGAACAAATACAGATAATTTACAAACCAATCGAAGACAAGTTTCTCAGTTTTAATATGATGATTATTTGAATGCATTGGTTATGAATGTTTAAAAGACCTAGTCAAATCTAGGGCAGTAGGATTAGGAAACATCATAACTTGAAGGATTGCTCACATCACTCTGCAGTGTTTGAATGCAACAGAAGGCTTTAATAGTGCTCATATGCAGTTGTGTTACTTATAATAGTAAAGAGTGGGACATGTAATTGGAAAAAGTATAGATAAGGTAATCAAAATGTTGCTGAATTATAGTTCTCTGGAACTGTATTCATAGCCCGTATTGGTTGGAGAAAGAGCTAGAGGTTTCCAATATCATAGTTAAATCCCACATTCATTATCGTTATCATCATTAGGTCCTACACAGAGCATTCCAACAGCTTCTATCATTTATAGCATCTTCGGCATCATCCCAAGGGGCATTATCTTAAAATCTTCCTTAAGTGTTTGGGTCCAAGTTTTCCAAGTCCGATCCTGTTTCCTCTTTCCTCCAGGAGGTATCCAATGTAGTGCAATTTTTGGATCTTTAAGTATACGTAAGATATGGCCAACAAGCCACATTCAACATTAATTCACAGTTCTTGATCTTTGTAGTATCTTTTCATTAGTGATGTAGTCACAATATGAGATGCAGAGTATTCTTCTCAAGCAATGTTGTTGGAAAACATTTAACCATTTAATCATGTTGGTTGTACTTCTATGTTTCACAAACATATATTGCAGTTGGTATAACAACACTGTTGAAGAGTTTATCTTTGTGGTAATACTTGGCTACCGTAGACCAAATTGGATACATGCACTGGAACATGGCCACTGCCATTTGAATCCAATAATGTCTTTGATCTGTACCTCTATCAATAAATATAATGCTGCCAAGTAAAGTTGTTGGACTTCATCTGTAGCCTGGCTATGGACTGTTAGAGCATAGTATCCTCAATACTTCTAACATGCATACACTGGGTCTTCTATAGGTAGGCCAATCTTGCTGACCTCATTATCTAAACTGGTGGTCATTTCTTGCAAGCACCACTTTGTTTCATCAAGTTGGGTGACATTATCCACAAAACCTATCCATCACTCTATATGCATAACAAATTCCTTGGAGAGGAGAAACAAGAATGGTGTTAATATGCCAATCCCACATTACTAATACCAAAAACACGGAGCAAATTTGAGTATCATTTTCATTTTCTTCAAATCTGAATAGTTAGTGCTTGAATAAAAAGGATTATATAATTTCACCTGTGTCATGATTTGACAATATTTTAAAATATCTTAATAACAATGTATGAATGCTGATGGAAACGCTTTCAATAAGAAATGAGAGTAACTGTTTTTTAACAAGTTAATTATTACTAAGACAACAGTGCGTTCTTTAAGGGTTGTTGTTTTGCTTTTTTATGCATTTTATATGAATTCTTGTTCTTTCCGCATTATAAATAAACCCTAATCTCTTTTAATAGTGACCTGATTTAGAGTAAGCTTAATTCGAGAAGAATTGATTTGTCATATAGGAATCCCAAATTTTAGAAAGAGGAAAGCTGATGTTCTTCTTCTGAATGATCCAAGCACAGGGAAGATGAAGAGGACAAAGTATCTCATTCCTATCCAGTGGTGAAATGCTACCGGTTTGAGCCGATTCAACTGACCCGGTAGCAAAAATTACCACTGTTTTATCAGAACCGGTAGTAAAAAAAGCTCAGACGATCAGCTGAGAAAAGCACAGGATTGGCCCTTCCACCCATCCCTGAACTTTTCTGTTCTTTATCCTCTCAGCTGATTGGCACGGCAGAGCCTCAACTGTTGTTTGAAAAGCTGCACATGCGAAGTGCGCGATCACCGAACCTGTTCCTATCCCATCAATCTCTGAGCCAGGTGTCAATTTATTTTCACAATATCTGTGCTCCTTAGAAGCTTGGAACAAAGGAACTTTTCATGGGTATGTGTGTTTTAGTTCTCTCTTACAAGCCAAACTTTGGAAGAAGACTGTGTCCTTCAAGCTAAAGCAGCTTACAAATAAATAATTCCTATGGTTTTCATTATAAATCCAAAATTCAGTCTGAGAAGCGCAAATGGGAAGTTCTTATAACTCCCAGTAAGAATGAATATAAAGCTTATACAACTGAATTCTTAGGAAAAACTATTGAAGTTGAGTTTTACAGTTATACATTTCTAAACTCCTGTTTAGAAAAAAAAGCATGGAACTTTTCAGTTCACAGAGATTGGAATGCCTAATAATGAAAATTTAATGGAAAGTTCTCGCTATTAGGAAAATCCCTTCAGAAAAGGCAAAATGCCCACATACATCAGAATAAAAGTACAATTTAATTTTAAGTGTAATTAAGTATAAAATACCATTTAGTACTGAATCCATAATTCAAGGTTTGGTGCCAAGTAACATATATTATTATGCAGATTGTAGTTAATGCATAGAATTGGTAAATTAGGACTGTACACATAAAATCATGAAGTCTGAAATTATTACTTTTTAATTTCACCTTTTTTATTAAAGTATGAATGCCTTTAAGCTGCAGAATATTTTACATACATTGGAAAGCAATAAGCATATTTATTAAAGGTGCAATTCCTCCTCAATATGTCAATATCCCATGATAAATCTATATGTTCTAATACTGGCTGCATACACACAGACACACTCACACATACATACATACAGGTGCATATTCAGACACAATGAAAAGGTCTTCCATAGCTATCTGCTCTGATTTGCTTTCTATTAAGGCTTCTGTAAGGTGCCCAGTGCTCCTAACTTACCACAAGTTATGAACAAGACTGTATAAAGTGCAGTATTACCTATATATTAGTAATCAGCACTTTGTTTTAAAACATTAAAAAATACTTATGAACCCTTTCATCTGTGAGTTGAAAACATTTCAGGAAATATTAACAGGCAGAATATTAACAAACTTTCTGCCACAAAACCTGATCTTAAAGATGGTTATACTTCTCAGATGCTAACAATTAATATGCTACTTTAAACTGAACCCTGGAGCACAAGTAAATAAGCTAATGTAGATTGTTTGTGACAAGACAGTTGCAAAACTAAAGATTGTGCCAGGAGCAAGGCAGACTCTACATTACAGCCCAACTAATATATATTCAGGATGTTCATCCTTAGGCAGTGGTCTGATTTATTGGAAAAGGTATAAAAGAGGAAATTTACATTCAGGTGTCCCACCATTCACTTGGCATCCCTGCAGTTTATCTTTTAAACAATGGCACTAAGGGGGAAATATGTGACTGGAAGTACATTTTAAAAGCTTAAATGAATAAAATAAAATATAGCATATGATTATAATGTGTAAAAGTAAGCATATGTCAATACTCAAACCATGAAATGTGGATTAATTGTTAGGCTGTCAAACTGCAGGTAGAAATTTCAGCCTGGGAAGTGGTAAAAAGAGAGCAGTAGATCTTCAAATTGTATTCTCTTTATCTGTACAAGATGATTCTACTTACTACCGTTATTACATGTTAACAACAAACTCTGAAAGATCTCACTGTTAAATCTGCTCAGTGAATTTCAATAAGAAAACTGAAATAATTTACAAACACTAAGACAAGAACTTGAATTCCAAAGCTTAAAATAAGTTTGAAAGGTGAAATGGACAAATAACTAAACAAGAAGCTTTATCACATTAAAAAAAAATCCAGCAGCAGATTTCAATGTTAGGTAATTATAATAAAGAAGCATATTTTCATGAAATTTTCTGAATTGCTTTAAAAAAAATGAAAAAGGTGATTAGTCAAATTTTGGAAATTCATCATTCCCAAATTGAATGGATGTTCATTCATTTTATATATATGTTTATGTTCCCAGGGCCATTTTTGCTGTTGCTTAACCATCAAAAAATTGAAATTCAGCCATCATCGGATTCTAATTCTTGAGACATTTCTTCAGAGGAACTATTCCTGTGGATCCGTCCATCACTCTTCATGCTATGGAAAGTTTTCTTAAAAGCCTCCATCATAGCATGAGCTAACTTCTTGGCCTCTAGCTTGCTCTCACATTCTACAGCATGACAGTCCATCTGATAGGACAAATCATCATTGATCTCCCGATATATCCAAGCAAAAATGTTTGGGCTCACATGGTGATCAGCAGTGCAGTAAGCAATACGAGCAACCTGAAAGGTATCCATGTGGATAGTGGCCTCTCCTTTGAGGTCCAGATGATGAAGCCAAACCTGGAAAGGACGGATTTCTAGGAGCGTATTAGCTGGGAAGACGTCTTCTCTAGCAAGGGTGTGTTTCTTCCACAATTCAATTACTGGCTTTTCTGTGCAACCGGACAAAAACTGCATCCCTGTTGTAGAAACTTTTCCCAAATACGTAACCTGATACAAGAGAAAAAGAAAAAAAGTTAGTAATCCAAATGCTTAACATTATAAGTAATTGTTCCACCAAATCCATCATTATTACTGAAAATTTCTGCAAAACTTAATCTCTAAAAGGCTATTTCTTTATTTTGGATTCGCAAAGCTTCTGTAATACTGAGTCAATATTCCTTCA
Organism: Naja naja; assembly: GCA_009733165.1. Taxonomy (NCBI): domain Eukaryota; kingdom Metazoa; phylum Chordata; class Lepidosauria; order Squamata; family Elapidae; genus Naja; species Naja naja. The sequence continues at coordinate 154,568,459 of CM019151.1, forward strand.
AAATTCTGCACATTCAGGAGCCAAATATCACATCATAATTAAAAAAAAGAATAGAAAATTGAGTCACTGAGAAAATCTATTACTAGCTTAGCAATTCTCAAATGTACGTCATAATCATAATACAAATACCTGCAGTCCTGGATTCTATCATTAACTGAATCAGTCATAGGTGTTGCAACTTCCTGTTCCCTTCCAGCAACCAAAATCAGTGGGGATGTCAGCAAGAGATTGCAAGCCCTAGAACTGCAGGAGGGTTAAATGGATGGTTCTGAATGGGGAAGGCAGGCAAGAGACACAATGTAGTGCAGAGAGGGCACGTGAGGGTGAGTGAGGGCCTGAGACAAATTCAGGAAAGCTGCATGAGGGTGTGAGGGTTGCAGAAAAATGCAGCATAGGTTGGGGAGGATGCACAAGGGCAAGAATACATGAGAAGTGCAGCATGGATCAGGTGCAAGAGGGTATGAGAGGGTGTGCAAAAGATGCTGCATGGATTGGGGAGTGTGCATAAGAGGTGCCACACAGGCCAAGAAGGATAGATGAGGCACTGGTGCAAGGGTTCATGAGAATCGTTGTGTGGTTGGGAAAAATGTGTGATAGTGGCCAAGTGGTTGGTGCCATGTGAACACAGATGGGCTGGGTGAGGATGGGTGCATAAAGGAAATTTACCACAGTAACCTGTAACCTTCCTTGATGGCTTCCTCATTTACTTTCTGGAAACTCAGCAAGGAAATTTGCAATTGCCTGTCAACATGATCACAAATCACTGAACAACCACTCATAAGTGTGAACAGGTTGCCAAGCAGCCAGATTGTAATCACGTGATCATGGGACTGCTAGATGGACAAAAATCCAAAAAATGATCATAACCCCTACATTCAGTGCCTTGCAGTAGTTGCTGATTGAATTGTTGTATATCAAGGACTACCCTGACCTACAGCTTTCAAGTTAGCTTCACCATAGCATTACAAAATATCAGAAATATATCACTATAAGGATAAGGCATAAGATTTAAAAGATATTTTGTTAACTGCTTCCACATGCAGGTTATCAACAAAACAAACACTCTATTATCAGCTAGTTACTAGGTTTTTTTTACAAATAACCTTTACACTAATTATAAAAAGTTGTCCATGTTTCTACACTCACAGTCACAATGGAATTCCACAGGACTTATTTTGTAGGAAGTCTTCATAGGATTGAAATTTAAGATTATGTGCTAGGTCTTTTGTTCAAACATAGTTTTGATAGGATTGCTTTTCCTTCAACATGCAACTATTTCACAGAACTGTTCTTTAGAAATATTAAGATATTTAAATACCACTAATCAGAAATACTGAGTAGTAAAAAGTAAAGGTAGAAGTTTTCCTGTCCAATCATGTTTGACTCTACGGGGTAGTGTCATCTCTGTTTCTTGACTAAGAAAGCCAGCATTGTCTGAAGAAATTTTCTGTGGTCATGTGGCCAGGATGGCTATATGCCAAAGGTGCACGGAACACTGTTCCCTTCCCACCGAAATGGGACCTATTAATCTATTTGCATGCTTTTGAACTACTAAGAGGGCAGGAGTTGGAACAGGAATGGGAGCTCATTCCATTGCACAGCACTCGGCTCTCAAAGGCTGTCAGCTGGACAAGCTCGGTGTCTTTAACTTCTGAGCCATTGTGTCCTTCCGAGCCTTTAATAAGGCTGAGTAGTAGCCTTATTAAAATCCTACCATGCCTCCTTCCAATTTTCCGTTCTTTAGCCAACACCTTAATCTGTTATATATAATTACTGCCATGTCTGCAAAGCCAAATTCACAATATCAAAGCATTCTATTTATTATTCAGACCAAAAGTTATAATAATGTTCTAGGAAAAAAAGAAAACAATTAGCCATTTCCTAGAATAAAATTTCAGCTATTAAAAAGTAGTTTAGAATTTGTTACAAAATATAAACTGATAGCACATGAAACATAAGGAGCTATTTGGTGGAAAGACATTTAAGTAGAGCAGAGAAACAGCAATCAATGCAGTAGACAACACTGAGATGTGCTGAAGAAGACAACAAGGAAGAGAATATGTGGCATTGGATAGTGGAGAATGAAAATACAGAGATCAGAATGTTAGTACAATTCATTCTAAGCTCTGCATTAGACCTGGAAAAAGAATGTGCTGACTTCATTTATCAAAATTAGGTCCAATTTTCAAATCCTACCATTTATTTTTGTGCTACAAATGGATTAAATATAAATATTAGTTTTATTATGCAATTATTAAATGATGTATATAATAAATCATTGCTAGGTTAGTAACTATGATATAAAATAATTTTAATTGAAACAAAACAACTTAGCTTAAAGTTACTCTAGTCCAGGGTTTGCTCTTATAAATGAATGAGGACGCTGTCTCTCCAAAGGTCAAATTTGCATTTTAAGGATCCTATTCCTTTCAACTGTAAATGGCATATTCAGAAGAGTGATTTTCATCACATCCTGATGAGAATGATTGTTGTTTTGATATTTATCCTAATCTCTGATTGCACTATTATAATCAGTGTCTTGTCAAGTTCTGCTCATGGATTCTCAACTTTGGAATAGGCAGTGACGGCTTTTCTGAGGACTACTTTTCTTATGCTTGAGCTATAATGGAGAGAGTACGGGCAACATAAAAAAACATGTCATAGCCAAATATATAAATGCTTTAAAATTCTGTTTTTTAAATTTGATTTAGCCACCCAAATATTGCAATATAAAAAACTCCAGTAATATAACAGATATGCCCGGAAATAGGCTTTATTTTAATTTTGCATTCTTAAGATGGTGGGTAGGAGGCAACTAGGAAATTGCTATTTTTAAAACCATTAACCACCTTTATTTCATATGAGGAAAGCAAGGTATCATTATTCCATGTGGGACATTGAAAAAAGAATTCTCAAGTGTGTTGAAGTTACAGCAACTCCCAGAATTCATCAGCTATCATACAGATGGTCCTCTCTTACCAACTGCCTTGTTTAATCACCATTCAAAGTGTTGATGGTTGGGGGGTAAATAACTTTGTGACCAGTACTTTGATTTATAGGGATTGCAGCATCCAACAGTCATATGATGACCATTTGTGAGCTTAACACCAGCTTCCAACAAACAAATTTAATGGAGGTTGTGGAAATGAAAATGCATGTTGCCATCACATGAACTCTGGTATAACAATTTCAATGGTTTGCTTAGCAATGGAAATGGGAGTAACACTGTAAGCCTGGCATGGTTGTGTGATTTTTCACTTAGCAACTGCAGTGCTTAGTCATTGGAACTAGTTGCTAGTCCCAATTGTGGTTGCTAAGTTAGGATTATCTGTAGTCTTGAATTCTTGAAATTTATTGCAATAGGTGCAATTTATGCACAGTAGGAACTAAGCACAGCTGTATATCATGTTCAGACATTGCTACGCCTCAGAATTTAGCTACCTTCAAACAGATTGAGTCTTGAACTTCTACCAGGAAACACATATCTGTTTCCTCCAAACAGTCTCACAATCTAAGATGTCATACATTTTAAGATTTACTAAAGGAAAAAAGAAGCAGCACAAAAACTTCACTATATTTGTTACAGAGCCAACCTATTAAACTCCCATATTATAAGTATGCATGTTATAAAAAGGAAAAAATAATTCATACATAATGCACTCTTTTTTAATCTACACAACAACTTATTTTGGCCAAGATTAGCTAAAATATAACTCTGGAACTGAACATTCATTCTGAAATGAATGTTTTCAGAAACATTTGAAGTTGAAAACACAATTGTCTTTTAAAAAAACACTGAGCACAGTAAGTATCTTATGATAGGCCAAGTCATAAGTCATTTTGGGGAAAGCCAAATTCACTTAACAATTATATGAATAGCGTAATGACTGGGATGATTTGCATAGTGATTGCAATGAAAAACCTCGGTTAATTCTCTCTGTTTGTAAAATTGGTTGTGATTCACTTAATAGCCACATCACTTAGCAACAGATGTTCCAGTCCCAATTGTAGTCCTAAATTGAGGGTTACCTTTACAGCAATAGCAATGATGCATGAATAGCTATCCAGTCTGGCACCATCAAACTATATTAGACTTCAATTTGTTTGAATCTCAGACAGTTTGCAATCTGAAGACTATTATTATTATTTACATTGGTAAAGCCTGGTTGAGAATGTACAGCTGACAATTATGCATTAAGTTTAGAATGAGGTTAAATATGGTCAAAGTAGTTATCTTGCATGTCCAACATTAAACTACATCTGATTTATTCCTTTATTTTTTAAAAAACTTTTTTATATTGCCTATTTATTATTATTTAAATGCATGATTTGGGGCAGATAGCAATATCAAAAGAATTTAAAAACCAGAAAGAATAGAAAAACAAGACACAAAAAAACAGTAGCCAAGGTAAAAATTAATTTAGCAATCAAAATGAGCATAAGCCTAAACCATACCTTTTGACCCTCAGACCTGATTTTTGCTGCCCATCTCCAGCAAGACACAACAAAAAAGTATTTTAATATAATTTATTGTAATGATAAAAGATAAAATATTATGGTTTAAAAATACTAAAATATATAAGTCAATGACATTACTCATTGACTGCAGCATAGAAGATCATTTCTTCTGTGGCCTAGGATTAAGAATTTTGAGAAGCTGAAAAACTTTCTAATAATCTTTCATTAGAATCAGAGACACTTTTTTCAAAATAATGCTTTTCATTAAAAGTTATGTTTGTTGGAAATATATTTCAATGCCCACTGATTACGGAAAGATCCAATACAACCATCAAGATTCTTTCTTTTTTATTTTTAATTGCATTAGATCTCACACAATAATGCCAAACTCATAAGATTTCCTAATTATAATATTTCAGCTTTAACGATCACCAGGCCATCATGAAAACTTTTACAAGGTCTCCAGACCCATAAAAACTTGCTAAACTCTTAATATGGTTTTAATTCTAATGTTATTTTATTGATTAATTTGTTTGTGATAGGCTCTTTTCAATACTTTTGAAAATAGAGGGGGGGGAACTCAAATCAATGAAATCAGAAAGTCTATTTATAATTTCCTTCCTGTTTATACCCAAAGTTCTTATCTATATCTTTTCCAAACAATCCACAGCAAGGAGCTCTTAGGCATAGTTGTTATGTATAGAAAAAGATTCTAAAACACTAGTTGAAATTATGTAAACATTTACTTTCTGCATTTCAGGAGTTGTATTTCATAAAATAGGCGTTTTTTATTCCTAACTTTCAGTATTTTACTTTAATATATTTTACCAGATTTAAAATTTATAGATATATATTTAAGGATTATGGCTGTCTTCCACTGTTACAAATAGAACAGGGTTGTCAAACTCACATTGTCACACTGGTGTCACATGATGTATCAGGGCTTTTCCCCGCTTCGCTAACCTGGGCGTGGGCATGGCCAGCCCATGATGCATCCAGCCTGCTGGCCAGGAGTTTGACAGTCCTGATATAGAATATCTATTAGTTTCTTGCTTCTTAAATATACCTAGATTACTTTTACACATATTATTGAAGAACTTTTAAAGATGTCTATGTTATCAGTTTACTTTTTATTTTTACGAAATCATTTTGTAGTTAATTTCTTGAAGATTTGGATTTATTAATGGATTTTAATAGGTTTATTTCTTAACCTATTATAAGAATAATGCCTGGTTGGCTTTCTAACAGTGTTCAAGTAGATCTGCCTTGCCCTATAATCACATAGAAAAAAACTTTCAAAGAGAGAACAAAAGATGCAATTTATTTAAGCAAGCTCTTATTCATTCCACAGCTTTAAATGTTGCTTGCCTTTGCAGACTAATTAGCTGAACTATCATTAAAGAAAATACTGCTTGCCTTAGATCAGGAAATGCAACTAAACAATTGTGAAGGGATATACTTATTACATTACACAAATGCAATTGGCTCATAAGAGTTTAAACAAAATGCCTGAACAATCATACTTCTATTGGAGTCAGGTCTTTTCAACATGATTCTAGATCATTTGAAGGCCAAAAAATGTTAATTTATGGGTTACGCTCTGCAGCATTGCAGTGATATGTGGAAAATTTATCCATTTGCAGGCTGGCTTGGTTCATATTGCTGTTTTAGTCCAGATCATAAACTCCAATTGACTTAGTTTATTTATGCAATTTCTCAAGTTATCTCCAGATCTGATGACACATTCAGCCCTAACTCAGGGACAGGCAACACTTTGGGGATTCCACCACCTTCCAGACAATTTCAGAAGATCCAGGTTAATATATATTTCTAAACTGTTAACATTTCAAAAGTTAAGGGTCCTACAAACACTTTTGTTTATGAGAGAACATATTTGTCCACTGCTATCATATTGGCTCTTTCAGTGATATATTCCCAACAGTTTCTCTCTGAAGTGCTAACAAATTTACAAAAAACAAAAGCAAATAAAAACAAATTATATTCAAAGTTGCTAGCTTTTAACAATAACATTATTTAAAAAAAGATTCAGTCTAGTAACCCCATCAAAATAACTTCATGGTTCAGGCTGCAATGAAATCAAACAGCTTTTTTAAAGTTGGAAAAATCTCATTTTATGTTAAATCTTCACTAAACTTGTAATCTCCAAGTAAATTGGACTAAAATTATCATGTGTTACAGAGCAACAACATGCTGACTAAGATTAGCATAAACTGAAGTCCAATGTGCATCGAGAAGGCTGCCCCTAAGCTGGACTTGGAGAGTATGTTTTAGCAATGGCAGAAAAGAAATAAAAATAACAGGACCAAATGAATATGAATCACTTGGTTGAATTGGATGGCAATAGAAATCGAATAAATAAATAAAAATATAAACAAACAAAACGTGTGTGTGTGTGTGTGTGCGTGCATGTGTATATGTGTGTGTGTGTGTACACTCATTCATATTTATCCAGTATCATGAAAACACGCACACATGCGCACACACACGCACACATATATATTGGAAGATTGGAATGCAACTATCCTTGAGAATATGTATTTTTCCAAATTTTGTAACAAAATGTTCAACTTAACTGAGAATGCCAGCAATAGAGAAAACTAAATATAAGAACATGTATCAGAAAAAGTTGTACATGAAACTATATATTCTTATTGTTTTAAAAAGAAACACTATTGTAATTTAGAAAATCAACTGAACAGATTAATGCACACAAAATTACAATTGACTATAGGCAGATTAACTCATTGATACATACTTAGATTGTATAACAGTTGAAAGCAAAATGTTGTTTTGTTATTGTTATCCCATCGGCCCGCCAATCTTAGTGAGTGAGAAATTAATGTAAACATTTATACACATAATTTAAAATAGTAGATTAAAGTTGATGAGGTCATCCTTCAATGTTATACTGGAGTTAAATATACGACGTGAATCAAACTAAACAAGCTCTAAAAACACAGCAAGTCAATTTGGTTGAAATAAATAAAAAAATGTTTGAGATCACTTTAATTAAAACAACATTTTAAAACGTTAAAGTGAGCCCAGAAGCTTGATTAGCACAAAGCATGTCTATTTTCTTTCTAGATGACAAAACATTACACTTAATATGTATAACTAGTTTTAATTTTCCTTTCATTGTTACTTACAACAGAGATGCAAGTCCCCATGAGAATGAATGCCTACTTTGCTTCGTATATTATATGGGATCTTGTAATTTGTTTATTTGAGTTTTGGCTTAGAATTTCTCAGTGACTTTGGACCATGCACTATTCTCAATCTAACCTACCTAAAAGGATGGAATATAAATAATATAAATGAAGTAAAGTGGAAATTAAATAATTTTTAAAAATTTAATTTATTTAATTTCCACTTTACTTCATTTATATTATTTATATTCCATCCTTTTAGGTAGGTTAGATTGAGAATAGTGCATGGTCCAAAGTCACTGGGAAATTCTAAGCCCAAACTCAAATAAACAAATTACAAGATCCCATATAATATACGAAGCAAAGTAGGCATTCATTCTGGCTAGTGTGTATCATAGTCAGAACCCTTGCAAGTTAAATATAACTTGCTCCCACTTGTAGTTTGGGCAGAATTCCTTTATTATTCCTTAATCCAAATGTCTACCAATAATGCTGATGATTAGGACTGTTATATGGTAACAATTTCTCTTAATTGGATTCAATGTGTGCATCTACTGCATCAGGTCATTCACCTAACTCTAGATGGAAGATGTCAATGTCAAAAGTGTATTTGGACACAAGAACAAAAATATTGAATTTATTTAGTGACGTATTACTTTTTTTTCTGGTCTTCTCAATGATAAGACAACTCTACTTGGCTTACTCTCATTTCTCAGTTCATTTTTTGCTTATCAAACACAGCCAGCACATAATTTGATGTTTCAATGGGATTCTTAATATGCAAAGACAGTAAATACTGTGGCTGACACTAACAAACTTTGAAATGATTTGTGATGTATTAAAATACCCTTTTGAGACAAAGGAGCTTTATAAACTGACACTAGTATACTCCACAGGATATTCTTCTTTATCTCTGATGCCAAATTTGTTAGCTTTGAGTAAAAACAAAGAACTGCTATTCTTGTAGCAAAGAAGTAATTCAACTTGTGACATTTACTGTACACTATTCTCTTGGTGTAAGCATACAGAAGATTGCCAGGAGAAATCAACATATTCAGAGAGGAAATCCCATCAACACTTCTCCTTTTCTTCTATCTTAAAACCAAATCTGGTAGATAAATCTTCAAACTGAGTTACAAAATTAAAGTAGTACACAGGGCAACCTTGAAGTAAATCTGCCCACAATGTAAATAGCTAGTTCCAGTGTCTGAGGAGTTTTATTGACATGTATGTTTCCAAAAACTGTAAAAAGATCACTAAAATACTGATTAGATACTTTTATATACATGAGATACAATTCGGCTAAAGGAATGGATGGTCATAGTTAAATGTAGTGAATTGAGCTAAAATTGGATTGAGAAACTGACAATACTATGCTGCATTATTATAGATATAGGTATTTTTAAAATGTGGAATAAATGAATGAGAATTATAATTATATTCAAAAAAGTAAATATATATAGCAAACAAGAAAAATTATAAACCATAGATTATAATCTTATATTAATCTTAATATAATTATAATTGTGTTTTTCATTGATTTTATGATTGTTCACTGCCAAGAGTCATGTGTTTGAGATAGGTGACCACAAAAATTGAATGAATGAATGAATGAATGAATGAATATTGGTTTTTTAAAAAAAATAACCAGCTGGGAAAATACTTCATTGTTCAGTCTAGCCCAGTCCATTATTCAACTCTGGTTCAATTGTTCAATGCGGTTAAGAAACTATGTATGAGAGTTTCCTGTTTTAATATGTAAAAGAGAATAAACTATCAATGATCAGCAAGTTAATGTCCAAACAAAAAGTCTACCCAAGAAAACAAAGTTTTTACCTCTTCAACATTTCAATATAGATGAAATGCTATAGAACCCAGGTCACCTATTACAGATACATTCCCACACTCTCAGTTAAAATCTTTTCTTTCAAATTTGAACACTGTCTGATCTTACAACATGATTTCAGATATCACTTATACCCAAGTAAGGGAACTGTGGAGATTATTAACAAAGTAAGAAATTAAAAACTCATTTATATATTTATAAGATGACAATCTGAGCTACAAATAGATTTACTGAATGATTCTATATGGGTCTATAGTGGTCATTTCAGGATACACAAAAGCAAATATTTAAGAACATTGACACAATAGAAAATTAGAATCTTTAATTGTAAGGACATGCACACAGAAAGACACAATAATTGAACATGTTCTAGATGAATGTACAAATATTATAGCACTTTTAAAGTCCCATCAAATGGTATTCTTAGCCCGTTATCTAAATAAAAAGATAATGCCATTGGTTTCAAATGGCAAGAATAACAGGACAGCAACACCCCAACGTTTTATACGAATCAGTAGATGAGATTACTTGTAATTTCCATTTCCATTTTTCCCAAAGTTAGAAAACAGACAAAACATTAAATTAATTATACTAAACAGCTCAGGCACTATCAAAGCAGACACCAGAGAGAGCATAGAGATTAATAAATAAATAAATCAGTTACAAAACATTCAATATTACCATTATAGAGCAACTTGGATAAGGGTTGTAGGTCAATTACTGCTATTAGTAGAGCCTGTATTCAAAACCTGTTGCATTAGTTAAAGCACTGCTAGAATAACAGTTCAGTGTAAGGAGAGATACAAATAACACTGAAACACAACATGAAGCATTTCAATGCACAGTGGTCTATTGAATCGTAAATGTTTTATTTTAGCAAAAGAAATAAGTAAGTTCAGACCAATAAGAAATATAAACATGCATTTAATATGTATATTGTTTTTGTAGTAATATAAAGAACTGAAAAATAAAATCTTCCCTTGAATTATTCCTCACTGCATTTCTATCCAAACAGATTGTTAGAGTTTTATATAGCAGCACCTGGATGAACTTGACTAAGTTTGGAAGTTAAGTAAAACCAAGTCTGTCTGTATATCTAGTCATTAAATTTATATATGCTGCCCATTCAGCATATAGGCTCTAGCAGTTGTGTAATTTGAATGGGAATTATCAGGAATTGTAAAATAGAAGGGGACATCAAAAATCCTCACAGAAAAGGACAAGAGCAAATCTCACTTATGCTACTGCCAAAACTACATGGTAATATTTGTGCAGTTTGTCATAATCAGGGGCTCAATATCACCCAAAGGCATCTTTGCCATTAGATTTGCTTGAGATAGTAAATATGACCAGAACCTTAGACATATGAAAATCCCTGCTAAAGTATTAAGTCTGTCCAGTAATGAGATTGGCCATTAGCTCTCTAACTCAAGTAAATTTGTGAACAGGTTGTTTCTTCTGCTAAAGAGTGCTGTCTAGGGATCCATTAAAAAACTGAAAAGGACCAGCATGCAGTTTTTGGAATTAATTTAGAAAGAGATACAAAGTATTGAGTTGGCAGTTTTCCGTCAATGAAAGAATAGTGACTGTTAGAATAACTTTAAGAGCCTTCATTAATGCCCAGCTAGTAAAGTTTGTATATAAGCAGAGATATTACAGAAAATCTCCAGTGATTTCTTTAAAAAGAAAACTAAATATGAATAAGTGCATCTTTCATGACTTAGAAAACTGAAACACACGTAATAATGCCAAAGGACGTCATTTAGCAGGGCTTGTTATTGGAAACTAGATGACTTTGAGAAGACAAAATGCTTTAGTTTACTCAAATGGACTCTGATTTTTTTTATTTCAGTTCATATTGCAGAGATGTAATAAATTCTCTGGCAAATGTAATAGTATTTCACAATACTTTCTTTTGAGATTCTGTACTTTGTTTTTGAAATTGACTGAAATGTGTAGAAAAATAGTAAAAAAAAACCCTCTTAGAGGCACAACACAAAATTAGCTCCATGTAAAAGCAAATTTGCTATGGATACTTCAACAGCCCTATTTATACACTGGAGCTAAAACAATGATACACTTAAAGCCATTTATGTAGATTAATACCTTTCTCTTTATCCTTTTGAAAGAGAATAATAGTAAAATAAACTTTCTAGTCATAATGATTTTAAAAAATAGAAATCAAGGGAACTTGGAGACAGTCAATTGTCCAGTCAATGACAAAGATAAAAAAGAAATTTTCTGCAATTTTCAAGCAAACAATATTTCTCATTTCATGACCATTGACAGCATGGCACTTTTTCAAGATTGGAAGGAAATAATTATTTTTCTATATTTCTAAGTTAGACAGTAATTCTATTCATTGTTTGGTATCTATCAGTTCAGTGAATGCAAATCCATTTATGGAGCATTTCTATTTATATGTAAATGAAATATAAGTTAAATATAAGTAGGAAGCATATTTAAGTTTTCAAAGAGATTTCTACTGCAGTCTTTGTAGTCTTCAAATACTTATGTACTAATATTATGACTATTAAATGTTTAAATCTTTGCTTTTTTCTAATAGGTATTAGCAAAAGTTGAGGGAGAGAGAGACTTTTGGCTTCATGCAAGGAAAGCAGCAGAAGCAGCAGAAGTCTTTCTTTCTCTCTCCCAAACTCTAGCAGAAATGAGTCTTTGTGAAACTTGCCATGCCAGCGCAACCTCTTGGAGCAGGATGCCTTGCCTAGCATCCCATCTGAACTAATATAATATGCACACACAGCTGCCTTTGAAAAGTACTCAAAAACTTCAGAGGTCCAAAACTGCTTACAGGTAGTAGTCAACTTACAACCATTCATTTAGTAACCGTTCCAAGTTACAATGGCACTGAAAAAAGTTAATTATGACCATTTTTCACATTTGCGACCACTGCAGCATCCCCATGGTCAAGTGATCCAAATCTGGATGCTTGGCAACTGGTACATACTTATGATGGTTGCAGTGTCCCAGGGTCATGAGATCTCTTTTTCCAAAATTCTGCCAAGCAAATTCAGTAAGGAAGCCAGATACATTTAACAACTGTGTTACTAATTAGCAATTGCAGATATCCATGTAACAACTCTGGCAAGAAAGGTGGTAAAATGTGGCAAAACTCATTACTATCTGTGACTGTGAATCTGATATCATAGATCATAGAGAAAGTTAAGCACATTGTTCTTTCAAATAACAGATGGGAAAAAAAGATTGGGGTGCCATGTGGCAAGAAAGAAGTCAAGCCAATGAATACATTTGCTTATTTTCCATTTGTAACTTAAAGTGATAATATCTGCATTAAACTATCTATCTAAAAAGGACAGAATGCTATTTCGTTCACTTTGCTTCTGAACCATTCTGGTATCATGCACTACTTAAAAACATTGTTGATCATAAAGTATTTTTTCTTTAGCTCTGTAAGATAACTTTCCTGACCTTTACAGTAATGTATTTTTTTGAGGATACCACAAAGAGGAATGTGTCTAACAGATGAGACCTAGGCTATAGATTTCAATGATGCAATTGCAGAAATAGCTGGAACTTCTCCAATAGCATATCATAATCCCATGTTTGATGTATTAACTTTTCAAAGCAACAGAAAATAATAAGTAGCATAGTTAGCATGTCAGAGTTAAAACATTTCTTAGTTTTAGTTTTTTTTCAGGAAGCAAGAGTTATAGCTTCCTAATATCAAGCAAATCAGGTCAGCATTGAAGGATACAGATCTTCCTGAAGAGAGCCTTTGAAACCAAAAGGCACATGGTATTTGCAGAAAAAAAATAGTACTTGACCCAGAGGTCATTTTCAGTGGAATCCCTGCAATTCTGATCTGTTTTTTTTAATCATGTAACTGAAATTGTTTAACAAATGGAACTATGATCAATTATGAATATAGTTTGTCCATGTATGCACATAATATAGGGCTGATTAAAAGGATTGTTTTACACATACCAGAAGGCGTATATAGCATAATCTTTCCTTCATTTCTCTCTCTCAACTGTAACTAATCCAGAAAAGTTGGCTTTTTAATTTTTCTCCTACCTTCTTTACATTCCTGATAGTCGTTAAATAGGTGAAGGTACAGGTTTCCCTATCCAGTTATGTCTGACTGGTGTGTGTGTGTGTGTGTGTGTGTGTGTGTGTGTGTGTGTGTCCTCTCCATTCCTTAGCGGAGGAAGCCAGAATTCTCCAAAAACAATATCTGATCACGTAATCAGCATGTCTATATGCCAAGGGGCATGGAATCCAAGTGGTACCTATTTATCTACCTACATTTGTATGCCTTCAAACTGCTGGGTTGGCAGGAGCTAGGGCAAGTAACAGGAGCTCATCCCATCACACAACACTCAGGTCTTGAAACTGGGCTGTCAGCTTTCCAGCTGACAAGCTCACTGTGTTGAGCCATCATGCCCCCTCCATTCTTTAAATAACTGGCTAAATGGTAGTATTAAATATATGAGTAGTATTATTGAACCTAACCAATTTCACCAATATACTTTTCCATCAAGTTCTCTTCTCCAAAGTTTTCAGGGAATTGAAGTCATATTTAACTTTCCATGCATCATAACCTTGTTTATGAATTTCACTAATGCACATATTCTGCTGTGAAATGAATATTGTCAAATGTAATGTCAAGTATTAAAAAATGAAGCAAAAATAAAATATAATGTGATTGATAGCATCAGTAATACCATGAAATAAATTCTCATCAATAAGGAGCAGCTCTAAACAATATAGTCTATAAAACATCATTGATAATACATGGTGACACTGTGTAACCATTTAATTATCATTTTGCTTCCTAGGAAAAAATTAAGGCCAATCTGAATTTTAATTATAATATTAATAGGAACAGACTATATACCTTCTAACCATTTTGGCTTCTGTAGAAAAGGCATTACATTAAAAACCAATTAATGGGAATTAAGATTTTTGGAACAATACTTCATCCATCATATCCATCCACCGAAATGTTCATAGTGAAGTATAACAGAAGAATCACCTTATGTCCTAATTTCCATCTGTATTGTGCTAGAGATGGGCCATGCATAAATCTTGCTTTTGTAACCCTTCTGAAAAAAAAATGGTTAAAGCTGAAATTATCAAAGACAACTCCTTTTGAAAGCATCCATCTTAATTACCTGCACATTTGTTTCCAATGGTTTTGAAAGTCCTGTGACTTTTAAGATATGGATTGATAGATTATGATAATTTTATATTTAGTTCTGTACTGTTTTAATCTTGTTCATGTCTGTCACCCTCTGCTTTATCTGTCTTTTGTACTTGTGGCCTTTGGCTGCCAGCCACTCCAGCAGCCGAATCAGAGGAGGAGGTGGCGTGGAACTCAGGGTCAGCATAAAGGCAACCTGGGAGCTCTGAGGGGGAAGAGGGAATGGAGCTGGCAGAGAGAGGGAGACAGAGGTGGAGCCTGGGCCATCCGTCAGCCCTCAGATGGAGAGTCAACAACCCCCAGATCTGGAGATGGTTAGTGAAGAAGAAGAGGAACAACTGGGTCCAGTGTCTGACACGCGGCTACACATAAGGCAGAAAAGGGGACAGCAGTGGAAAGCCATGGGCTGATCCTGGGGAAGGAAGAGCCACCACTGCCAACGAGGTCCACCCTAGTTTTGGGGATAAAAGGGAAGGGGCAGAGATGAATAGGTGTGGCACATAACTATTAATCTTCCAGCTGGATAGACTTGTTAGCCTGTGAGAGAAACTTTTTGCTGGGGCTGCCAGCATTTCTAATAAAGGAATCTTTTGACTTCACATCAGGGGTTTTGTCATGTTTGGAGAGCTGGGTCAGAACAGTTCTATCAGCTATTAGCTTTGTTTTATTTGCTGATATATAAACATCAACCTATATCCTTGCTAGATTAACTTAGCAGATGTGTTCTTGCTCTAATATGGATAGACGAATTGACAGATGTTATGCTAGGTGCAAATTAAACTAGAAATCACCCACTGTAATTTTCCAAGTATTTCAGTTCAACATCAGTTTGCACCAGGCTGTTTAACACAACAACCAAATTGTATTCTTGTGAACTCTTTTCCACAGCACTTAAAATGTGACTATATATTTGGTCTAATCTTTTAATCAATTACTCTGATGAAGAGTTTTAGTAAATATGAAGATTTGCAACAATAATATTTTGGTTTAATAAAAATGCTCTCTGTGTGGATATCTGATTCTGAATATTATTCTAGTGATACATAATTGCTGTTCAAAATCGCTTGTCCTTTAATTAGTGACTTACAAATAATTCTGAAACAAATACAATCTAAATAAAAATTAAAATTGCATGTAAGTAGACCACAAGATGCAGAAAAGAGCAACTCTTGGCAAACTAATATTAAGAACTAAAAAGTTATTTGCAGCAAGTGGAGGTGCAGGTACAAACTCTGTCAGCAACTGCAGAGGGCAGTTGTTTCATACCAGCATTATCTTCATGTACAACTTAGAAATAAAAAGAAGTCATATGGTAACTCTCGATTGTGATTAGTTGATCTTCAGAATTTAAAAAAACTAAAAAAACCCTCTGAATTATTGTATTCTTGTTCAAGAATATTCTCCGTATTCTAATCTATATATATAAAAGCAAAATACCACTCAAGCATCATCACAAAATCTCCAGAACCATAAAGCCTACAAACTTGAAATTTGGCACGTATGTTCCTCTTGACTTCTAGTGCTCACTAAGAAAGGATTTTTTGAAATAACCATCAGAGCATTAGTATTTCATATATTATTATTAACACGCTCTGATGCTAAGGAGTTCTACTCCACCTTCCATCTGAAAAGAAATCTGTTCCAAATGCAAAACACTAGCACAGAGGAGTTTCAGTTTTAGTTTTACAGTAGCAATCAGCTTTAGTATAGAACAGTTGAGCTAAGTCATGCCCAGGATCCTTGCTGTCTCCTTCTTGCTCACACAGCAAATAATGTCTCAGTTGCAAAAGAGCCCTCAACTCTCTCACACACTGACACTAGCCAGATGAATACTGATGGATGTTGATAGACAGAGCACAATTTTTTTATCTTATTTTTCTCCTCAAAAACTAAGCCCGATCCATAGCTTCGTAGCGAAGCACGGGTATAGAGCTAGTATTATGAATGCAGAGACATAGGAATACAAAGTCTAGGACAGAAGTATGCTAAACATTGATAAGAATGGTTTTGCAACAGCAATAAAAATTGGAACAGGTTGAACCTATTCAGTGGAGCTATTATGTGCCTCCAAGCATTTAATGGAAAACTACATTCATTCTATATAAAGGATTTTTTTTATCCAAAACTTGGCTACCCATACTCTTCCTCAGTTAACATCAACTTTCAGTTAATTCAATAAATAGAAATTTAAACATTACATTTCCATATAGTAGCTTTTTCCTACGTAGCTTTTTCTCTGGTAATATCACACTACTAAGTAGAGCATACAAAACATTTGCCAGACCAATACTCGAATACAGCTCATCAGTGTGGAACCCATATCATGTATCCGATATTAACATAGTTGAAAGTCCAGAAATACTTCACAAGAAGAGTTCTACACTCCTCTACTCGTTGCAGAATACTTTATGCCACCAGACTTGAAATTCTAGACCTAGAAAACCTAGAACTACACCATCTTTGGTCCGATCTAAGTATAGTATATAAAATCATACATTGCAATGTCCTACCGTTCAATGAATACTTCAGCTTCAACCATAACAATACAAGAGCACACAATAGATACAAACTCAAGGTTAACCGCACCAAACTTGATTGCAGGAAATACGACTTCAGCAACAGAGTGGTCAATGTCTGGAATACTCTACCTGACTCTGGTTTCTTCCCCAAACCCCAGAAACTTTAACCTTAGACTTTCTACTATTGACCTCACCCCCTTCCTAAGAGGTCTGTAGGGGGCGTGCATAAGCGCACCAACGTGCCTACCGTCTTATTGTTTCTTTTATTGTTTCTTTTATTTTTTTTATATGTATTCATTTCATGTATTCATAACTGTTTACCCTTATACTTATTATGTTGTAAGCAATTTACAAATCAAATAAATAAAATAAATAAATAAAATAGTGAAAAACATACATCAGAGCAATATTGAAATAAGATGCAAGTAAGAAGTACGTACTGTATGCATGTATGTATGTACTAACCTAAGAAGCAATATTACAAGACAGGTGTATTTAGTTAGACAGTCTCTCTTTTTGGAATGTTGTACTAAGTATATTTTAAAATCACGCACTAATCTAGTTAGCCTTGGAATATATGAAAAACCAAATATGATAACATTTATTCATGCATGACAGCACTGTTGTATTTATCCTAACAGGTCTGTCGTATCTAAATTATAATGAAGGTTTTTTTTTGGATGAGAAATATAACAAACATAGAGGTAAAAGTTTCCTTTCCACTTTTTCTTTTTTCTACAGAGATTATTATTAAAATACTTCTGCACTTGTATATTTATTAGCAAATAAACAGCTGTTTAATTTAAGACAACTTCAACTGAGAACAGTTAATATGTCACCTTAGTTTTTCTAATGCAGCTAGCTTGCTAGTCACTTTTCTTAATGTTACCTGTCAACTTTTCTATAATATTAATATATACCACATCGTAGATACTTTAAATAGTAGCTAACAAAAAGTTGTATATTTCTTAACTTATTCCATCAAAAAACAAGTCCTTAATTTTTCAAAGCAATAAAATTTCTGATTTTCATTTTATTTCAGCCTTGCAAATAACTGCAACTGACAGTTAGTTTATATTGTTAAAAAAGAACAAATCATAAAAAAGGAAGTGTCACTGAATATGGTAAATGTTGAAAGACTGCATTCTTAGATTGTTTTTCCCACTTTGATCATAGTTTGGGACTCATTTGTGTGTTTGTTTTGATTGTTCACAACACTTCCATAATTATTCAAATATAGGATTACATTAATTATTATGTTATTATCCTTTGTATATAAACTAAGCTGAGATTTAGCATTATGTGAATGAAGTTTCTTGCACAAATAGTAATACATAGTTTGCATATAACAATAAACAACAAGGATTCTGATACTAAAGACTTAAAGTGTTCCTCCTTTTGCTATTTCATATTCTAATTTATGACCAAGAACATTGCTTTTAATACACATGCTCAGTTTAGATATCCAGCCAAGTCATGGCTGTCTAACAATGATTTAGTGTTATGTGTGAACAGTTACCCCCCTTCTTCTTAATGTACTATAAAGATTGGAATACAAAACTGATCAACAAAGAAAGCAGGTAAGTGGTTCTAAATCAAAGCTGACCTGTGTTTTTGGCCTATAAATAATGATGTTTCTTAGAGGTAGTTTGAGGTTAAATAAATACGTAGTTGATACTCTTGGATTCAAAAGTTCCTCTTTGCCTAACATGCAGCATTATCTGCAATTTAAGTTGATAGCAAATAGAGATCCTAAATTCAGATCAAATGTTGACCTCTATCCTACTTTGGAAGGCCACCACAACTCACAGCTTCTCTCAAACAATGAGAGCAGATGAGGGAAATTTCTTTTCATTCTTCTTTATACAAACACCAAGCCATGTTTTTACTTTATATCTGATTCATCAATGTGGTTATATACATTCTCAAAACAATGGCATTCTTGGAGTGCATTTTCAAGTAACATTCTGTCTACATGTGGTTTTTAAAAAAATTCTCTTTGATTTCCATTGATTTACTGGAACAGCATACTCAAAACCTTTAATCAATATAATGCTCATATTTTATATACATTAAATATAGGGCATCTGGCAAGTAAAACTATCTGTCTCAGATCAAGTGAGCCTCAGTTACCCTGCCACTTTGAATAATACCATATAAGGAAATATTGCCCACTTTCATTTTATGAAAGAAGCATGTATTTGCTTCAATGAAGTGAAAAATATTTCTGGACCTTCAGTCTCAAGTCCATTTTTAATATCTATAAAATATAGACTTTAGTTGTAAGATCTGATGTTCACTACCAAAAATCAATTGATTGATAAATACTATTTATTTATATATTATTAAATTTGTATGTTGGCTGATTCTGATACATACCATATCATAAGGGCAAAAAAAGAATATTTTATGCAGCATGCAATAAAAGCCATACAGCACCCGTTTCTCTTTGGAAGATCCAATAACATGCTTCCCAAACTCGAATAAATGATAACATTGATACATAAATAAGCACATTTGCATTATGAAAAATTGAAGTTAGCAAAGCAGGAACAAAACCACATTTATTCCATCAAAGCAGCTAATCTGCAATGAATACTCCAACGGTATAACTATCTATACTAGATTACTCATAGATGGATCATCTACAGTATATCTTCACTCAAACTTCATGTCAAAGTCACATCTTCTTTCTTGAAACTAATCTCTTATGTTCTGAACAGCTACATATTATGCAGCTATTTTTAATTAAGTTCATTCTTTCTCTTTTTGTTATCTAAATTATCAAACAGCCAGACCAATAATAAACATTTGTTTTCATAAACTTTCTCAGAACCTAACTCCATGTTTATCACAAATAGTTCATTTTTACCGATTACCATAGTGTTCAAAGGCTACATTAAAATCCTCTGAAATAGCCCACATTAAAATAGCCATTCAGAAATGGCCCAATGACACACAAGTCTATTATGGAAACCATGACACTCAGTACAAATCCTTTCATGGGCAACATGAAATCCCAATGAACTTCACACATAATTCAAATGGGAAAATGGGATTAAATCAGCCCTATAACTGAAAATAAAATGGAGAGAAATGGTTACTAATAAAACTGACTATTTAATCAACAGTGAAAAGTATTTGTTTTCTTTTTCTTATTGTGCATTGGGCAAATAATAACATGGAAGTTACCTAGACAAAAGACAAAAGGTTTGGCAATTAATACTCTGCAAACTAGACAAAAAAAACTAGATAATAACTTCATTTACTGCCCTAGAAATATAGACAAAACCAAGAAGCTGTATAATAAAGGATTTAATCACTATAAAATATAATTTTATTTCCAGTTCCATTCTAGTGGCTGTTTGGGGGGGTGCACAACAAAATGAAAATAAAAGTAGGCAAAAAATGATATGTAAGACACTATAACTGAAAAAATATAAAAAAAAACCCTTCAAAATGGTGACAGAATAATAAAAGCAAATTTTCCATCAGTATTTTTCTTTGTAAGATAGAAGAACAATGTCTCAAAAAGCATTACCAAAGAATATCCCTCAAAATATAGTAGATAACTATATGTTTGGTATAATATTGAGATTTTTTTAAAAAGCAATCCTCCGCTTCTTTCTCCCCAGGCCCCTTCCATAGACACACCTTCTTTCAGACTGCATGCATGGGAGGTTTAAACAATTGCTTTCCTTGCCTAGATTTCCTGCTGTGCTACTAAAATGTCATGCATTTCTAATGTATGTGTGCACACACTTCTCTGGCTCTTCCAATGGAATTTACTTTCTTGCTGCCTTTCTGATTATTTAAAATTAAGGTGGAAAGGAGATTTCGCATTCCTAACCTGCACTGGAATACATAAAGAAAAGATAAGGGTTCTCACTTCATTATTTAGCAATTAATGTTACCTAGTTTTGTTTAAGAAAGCCAGTTTGGCATAAGGGTAATAGTTCTGAGCTAGAAACCAGGACACTGTGAATTCTATCTCTGCCAGCTGGGTGCTCTTGGTCTACTCACTCTCTCTCTCAGCCCTAGGAAGGAAACAATGGCAAACCACTTATGAAAAATCTTGCCAAGAAAACTGCAGAGGCTTATTGATATAGTTGCTAAGAAGACTGACTTGAAGGCAATTTTCCTATACTTCTTGATATATAAACACTTGAGCTTGGCAGATATGGCTTTTCAACCTTTTTCATCAAAGGAAGAAGAAATTCAAAGAAATAAGAAATAAGAAAAATTTCTCAAGTACCAGCCATAGAAGTAAACTGCTATTGTAAAGCCCAGCAGGAATCACTCCAGATAACTTCTTTCAAGAAATACAGGACATTAGCATATATTCCTTACCACATCATAACTGAATAAATACAAGAAATACAAGAACTCAAGAATCAAAATTCTTGAGGGGGAAAATATCAACATCAAATTTTATTTCACCAAATGAAAGTAGTTGAGAACTTGTCTGGAACTTTAGAACTTTCTGGAATTTTAGCACAGCTTAGAATGGGCCCACCAAGATGCATCTTTATTTTCACTGGCCCCAGAACAACTCACAGCCCTCAAACATCTTAATAAAGCTTAACAAATGTCAAAAGATGTTTATGGAGATTCTCAATCATTCAGGTCATGGTTGTCCCAAAGATGCTTTTTAAAAAGGCAACTGGATTTTCTTGGCTTTTCCCCTTGAAAAATGTTTAACTTCTCACTCAAGAAGCTTCTTAGTTCTGACTGAATGGTGGGGAACAGAAACATTTATATTCTTTGCAGTCATCTGGTCTTTAGCATTCTGAAGTTGTTAGCTCTCTGAGAGTTGACAGCAGTCCCAAGAAGGTTCCACACCCATTTGCACTTTCATTCAGGTGACAATAAGAATACAGATAACATTCCCAAATGGCCTCAATGATTCTTGAAGAGCTAATGACTGGTCTTCAAAATGTTAAAGACTAGATGACTACAAAGAATATAAATCCTTCCATTCCCCACCATTCAGTCAGAACTGAAGAACTGTTTTCAAGGAGAAAAAGCCCAAGAAAGGTCATTTGCCTTCTTCTGGCTTAACAAGTGTCAGAAGTATTATAGTTTTTAGATAGAACTTGAAACTCTTTTAAGATTTGGCATTATAATGCTACAACTTAAAAAGTTCAGTAGCTCATTTAAAAGCTACAAGAAGCTCTAAACTGCATTTTTAAGGCCTATACAGTGGGACTGTGCAAAACTTTCAAAAGAATGTTTTACAAAGGGGAATGGGACAAGGAAACACACCTCTCCTTGAATAGGTGAAGCAGCTATATCCTCCTGAAGTTTGGAACTGCCTCAGTTTTTCAGGGATGGAGTACTTAATTCAAACTAATGCGCTTTGGAAAGCATCTCTCTGACCATTTTGTACATCTTTATAACATGCCGTTTCTAAGGTTTAATTCACAGTCATATTACCATCTTGCAAAAAATGAAAATGAAGTCAAGCAGAACATTTGAATAAAATGATGTGCTGTTCATTTTTTTAAGTAAATTATTATGTTTAACAGTCCTACAGATGAATCTTAAACTCAGTGTTCTTTCTGAAATCTCAGTCAAGATTAATTCCTCACATCTTTTTATTTTTTTAATTATATAATATCCTTTGCTCTAATTTGGCTCCACAGGATAATTTAACTAAAGAGACCACATTAAACAATCAATTTAGTTATATTGTTTTCTCTTGTTTATAATTTATATACAATTTATAGTTGTTCATCTGTGATTCATGTTTGAGACTATTCATAATTCATACAGACTGGTGCCTCTAAAATCATACCAGGGTACAGAGAATAGGCACAAATAATTCCTTTTGTTTGCTAAATTAACACAATATTAAACATATATTCTTGTAACCTTCTTGCAGAAGAGGGATCTAGCTGATAGATCATCACTTAAGTCTGAGTCAGCAGTGTGTGCAGCTGCCAAAAAAAGCTAACACAGTCCTAGCTACATCAACAGAAAGATAGTATCATGATAAAAAGAAGGGACAGTATCGTTCTATACTGCACTAGTGAGGCCACAATTGAAATATGTGTCCAGTTTGGTCATTATGATATAAAAAAGATTCTAAAGGCCCTTGAAAGAGTGCAGTTTCATAACTGGAGGTTTTCAAGAAAATAATGGACAACCCATTTGTCCAGGATGTTTGGTATAAGGACTTCTGGTTTTGTCAAGGATTTGACTAGAAGGCCTCCAGGATCCCTTTTGTCCATATGATTCTATGAAGTGTGATCCCACTGAACACTCATGACTTGGAAAATGGAAAAATACAGAACACGGCATAAACTTCCAATCATAATTTTTTTCTTCTACAAGAATGGTGATAAACTTTTGACCTGGTTTGTCTTTTCTAAAGAATAAGGAGGTCCTTTGGGAAGTAGTCTTGATAAATACAGTCCTGTAGGAAAGCAGTTTCATAGTACAGGCAAAATTGTAAATGAATAAAGCTGTGATATTTTGAAACAAAACAAACTATATCTGTGCAAAGCCTCATTATAAGATAAGTGGTTAGAACTATGTTTATTTTTAAAAAATAGTTTTGATAACAGAAAAATTAACAGTATGTCTCTAGGACTTTACTCAACTCCCAGCATAATTTCAAAAGCTCTATGCAAGCGATCAGTTCAGATTCTGGTAAGAGCAATCTGTCCTTTCCCTGCCTTTTGACAAATGGATGTTTAAGATAATTCATGGATGTATCTACACAGCTTTTGGCTCCCGTCATATATGTACTTGATCCCATACAGGAATTATTTTGCCCATGTTCAGTTATTGCACATGCTTGCCAATCTACAGTCACTAATCAACACATCCATATACAGTAGCAGGTCAACTGGACATAATACAGAAAAGAATGTGCAAGTAAATACATTGTAATTCAAGCACACAAAGCAGAAAACTCAGCTAAGATCAGTTACAGACTACATGCAGTATAGTATACTACACATTGAAAAGATCTTCCAGAAATATATGGTTCATATACTTTACAGATGGGAAAACAACAGAACAGAAACCTCACGTGTGCTTTGATGGATAATTCTATGTAGTGCAATCTAGTATTGATAAAACAGACTTCCATATTTCCACCTCTATCTGAAATAATCAAAATCACTTATCAATACAATAAGAACACTGATTGACTAGGGATGGGCCTGCACATGATCAATATCTCCCAATACATGAACCTTTTATGAAAGCACGGTAGAAAGCCCAATTAATTGTCTTATCCATGTATACCACAACATTTTGCACACATGCAAATCAAACACATCTTTCTTTTTCTATTCCCATTTACTATTTCTTCCCTACAACTGGACTGTTACTTCTTTGGTCCTTCCCTCTTGCTTCTTTGTTTTGAATCTGGCAACTCACTTTCAGTACAGGGAAAATAAGCAAGCAGAAATCTTGGCACACAACGGGAAGAGGATTCAGGGCAAGCTGTGGATGAATATTTTGAATGCAATCTGCTAAGCAGCCTTTCTTTCCCTTCCAGATCTTTTCTTGCTCCACTGCTTATGAACATGTCACAATGTGGCACTGAAAATAGACAAATAAATAAAAGAATTATCCCAAAGTAATTGGGACATTTCTCTCATTCAAAAATACAACTGATCAGGATACCAAACAAGCCAACCCACTCTATTTCCTAATTGATTTTTGACATTATTGTGAAGAAAATTGCCAGTCCACCCACCCATCCTTATTTTTAACTCTACAAGTTTTTTCTGATGTGGAGATATTCATTTAGTCAAATGATACAGTGAATGTTTTACGAGATAGACATAACAGATTAAAATTAAAAACAGGTTCCTTGTCTGGACTCAGAAGAATAATGACAAGGGAAGAAATCTTCTCAGAGAGACTGGAGATTATAAGTTAATGACAAGCTGAGACAAAGAGAGTTAGATCAGTTTGTAAGAAGAGACTACCTTTGGCTAGCAAGTATCCCCAGCGAATGCTACTTAATGAACATCGGTTATTTCCTTGTGTTACAGTATTGTGGCTGGTATCGATAACAAAATTAAGATTCCATGTTATAACCCAAATATAATTCCTGTTCCCCGTTCTCTAAAATCCTGTGGCCATCAATTGAAAATGAATGGTGTTTATTCAGCAATTCTGCCAATACATTGTTCTCTGTTTAATTGCTGCCTTCTTTAAATTTGTGCTTGTTGGTATCAGAAAATACCCTGAAGTAACTAACAGTAAAATTACTGGCTTTCAGAGAAGCAATTAAATGTAGATAATTTCTATCATCTAAGTTCTTTTTTTCAGTTACAATGGAATTACAGAATCGAAATTATTTTAAAATAAAAAAACAAATTTATCCTGTTTATTTATAGTAGGAATATATTTACCAAAACGAAGAGCAAACCTGAATTTAAGCTAACACCTCCTCCAAAGGAAGAGTAGAAAGAAAACCATTATTCTATCTATCTTATCTTATCTAATTTATCCGAGAATTGCCCATTCTAGCTTAAGTCAAACCTGAAGATTTCCTTTCCCACAAATGTGTGTATGTAGAAATATCTGTATGTACATAAACATATGTATGAGTATAATCAGAATATACTTTCTTGAAAACTGGAATTTTTGGAAGAGAGATAATGGAAATAGAGTATGGGAACTTCTTTCCAAGTTAAGACTTCCCTTCATTTTTTTAAAATAACGAATATTAAAAAATGCTAAAATATCTCAGATCAATATTTTCTGTAGCCTGTGGTATAAAACAAATCTTTATACCAGAATTCATGGAAAAATAAATCAAATCAAACCAGAATAAAAACCTGCAAAAGAAGAAACATGTCTAATCCCTTCTGTTTACCTATGCAACGGGGACTTCATTCAATAACTTCTGAACCACTTCTGAAAGCTGATCTGGCTAAATAATTATCTTTCCATTTCATTCCAAATATATCATTTGACAGGAAAAATGTGGAATAATATTCTGAAGTGCAGATCCTAAAAGACTTATACAAGTAGTCCTCAACTTACAACCACAATTGAGCCCAAAATTTCTGTTGCTAAGCAAGACAAGTGGTTAACTTTTGTCCCATGTTATGACCTTTTTGCCATTTGTGAATAACTACACTTGTTAAGTAAATAAATGGTCACAAAAGGTAATCACCTCACTCCGAAGACACTGCAACCCCCATAAATATGAACCAGTAGACAAGCATCCAAAGTTGGATCATATGACTATGGGAATGATGCAAGTGTGAAAAATAGGGATAAGTCACTTTTTTTTAGTACTGCTGTAACTTCAAAATAAAGGATTGAAAGTCAAAGACTACCACCTTTAGAGTTCTATTGCTCTTGTTTTTATAACAAATGGAAATCCACATAATAATAGTTTCACTTTCCAGTTTGCATTCCAGTTGTAGCGAATGGATCTTTTGATTTGCTATAGATTGCTCTTGCTCAGTACTATAAGGAATGTTTAACTTCTTTATCAGAATTTTCAAACTCACCAACAACTGGAAAAGATTCCAAATGATCATTTTATTAATTCTATAGTAACTTACTAGCCAGAAATGCTAAGAGCAAGAGTCACAAGGTTGCACAGATATTATACTGAATATTAAACAAAGACAGCTAAGTATGAATATACATTAGCAGTTCACAAATATAGAAAGAATTGCTTTACAACCAACTGTGTAAAAAACAAGATATCCACATATGGAGGCACAGGTAACCTTCATGGTATAACCACTACAGCCACAGTTCTAGAATGGAAACATAATAGGTTTGATATATGATTTCAGACAAGGATCTATTTGTTATTCTAGTGGACTAGCCTGCACTTACAACAAAAGGAAGAGAAAAAAAGAGACAAGGAAGCACTGCATTCTTGAATCATCCTTCCTTTCAAGATATGAATTCAATTATCAATTAGTTACTAATTAAGCACAGCTCAGCACTATAATAAAATTCCATTATTAAGGATTCACATTAGAGACACAACAAAGGACATCTATATAAACACAAACATATAGGTGCAACTACACATTCAATCTGGGTTCTTCTTCCAACTCTCCACGGGATCAATTGGCTTAAACCTTAATGATCTATAGCTATTTTCTGATCTAAAGAATCATTTCCAAAAGCTCTGATTCTTTTCATCCAATGTAGTTATCTTCATGAATTTAAAATCTGTACATATGTAAATATGTAAAATATGTAAAACACACATACATGTGTAAAATAAAATACACCATGATAAATAGCTTTTTAAAAAGTTAAGGAATTGCACATAATTTCTTCCTGTGTTACATCCTCTTGTGGTCAGAAATAAATTCAGCTTTTGGCTGATTTTCAACAGTTTCTCCTTATATGAATGACTTCTCTGCCTTCTCAACATTCAACCCACAATTTATCTATAGAAAGCAGTAATTTAAATGAAGATAAATGCAATTTTCTGCTCACCAATTAAAAAATTAAGTTGTCCAAAAAATGAGATAGTCCTTTAAACTGGTGGAAGCTTGTTAGTCCAAATAACTTCTTTTGTATTTATCATCAGTTTTGCCTCCAATACATACAGGTGAAACTCAAAAAATTAGAATATTGTGTAAAAGTTCTTTTATTTCCATAATGCAACTTAAAAGGTGAAACTAATATATGAGATAGACTCATTACATGCAAAGCAAGATAGTTCAAGCTGTGATTTGTCATAATTGTGATGATTATGGCTTACAGCTCATGAAAACCCCAAATCCACAATCTCAGAAAATTAGAATATTACATGCAATCAATAAAACAAGGATTGTACATAAAACAATATTGGACCTCTGAAAAGTATAAGCATGCATATGTACTCAGTACTTGGTTTGGGCCCCTTTTGCAGCAATTACTGCCTCCATGCAGTGTGGCATGGAAGCTATCAGCCTGTGGCACTGCTGAGGTGTTATGGAAGACCAGGATGCTTCAATAGTGGCCTTCAGCTCTTCTGCATTGTTCAGTCTCATGTCTCTCATCTTCCTCTTATAATGCCCCATAGATTCTCTATGGGGTTCAGGTCAGGTGAGTTTGCTAGCCAATCAAGCACAGTAATCCCATGGTCAATGAACCAGGTTTTGGTGCTTTTGGCAGTGTGGGCAGGTACCAAGTCCTGCTGGAAAATGAAGTCAGCATCACCATGAAGCTCGTCTGTGGAAGGAAGCATGAAGTGCTCCAAAATCTCCTGGTAGATGGCTGCGTTGACCCTGGACTTAATGAAGCACAGTGGACCAACACCAGCAGATGACATGGCTTCCCAAATCAACACAGACTGTGGAAATTTCACACTGGACTTCAAGCATCTTGCAGTCTGTGCCTCTCCATTCTTTCTCCAGACTCTGGGTCCTTGGTTTCCAAATGAGATGCAAAAGTTGTTCTCATCAGAAAAGAGGACTTTGGACCACTGAGCAACAAACCAGGTCTGTTTTTCTTTAGCCCAGGTAAGATGCTTCTGATGACATTTGAAGTCCATGTCCAGGATCCGTCTGTGTGTGGTGGCTCTTGATGCACTGACTCCAGCCTCAGTCCACTCCTTGTGAAAGTCCCCAACACTTTTGAATGGCCTTTTCCTGACAATCCTCTTCAGGCTGCAGTCATTCCTGATGCTTGTGCATCTTTTTCTTCCACATTTTTCCCTTCCACATAACTTTCTATTAATGTGCTTTGATACAGCACTTTGGGAACATCCAACTTCTTTTGCAATTACCTTTGAGGCTTTCCTCTACGGAGGGTGTCAATGATGGTTTTCTGCACAACTGTCAGGTCAGCAGTCTTTCCCATGATTGTGATTCCTACTGAACCAGACTGAGAGACCATTTAAAGGCTCAGGAACCCTTTGCAGGTGTTATGGCTTAATTAGCTGATTAGAGTGGGACACTTTGAGCCTAGAATATTGCACCTTTTCACAATATTCTAATTTTCTGAGATTGTGGATTTGGGGTTTTCATGAGCTGTAAGCCATAATCATCACAATTATGACAAATCATGGCTTGACCTATCTTGTTTTGCATGTAATGAGTCTATCTCATATATTAGTTTCACCTTTTAAGTTGCATTATGGAAATAAATGAACTTTTACACAATATTCTAATTTTTTGAGTTTCACCTGTATTAATTCACATTCCATATTCATTCTTGGTATTTTTCCTTCTTGCTTTACATTTCTCAAGCAAGCTGTTCTCAATAAGTTCAGATTATTTCTTCCACATAACACAATGGGTAAAAGCATACTGTACATACTTATAGTATAAATAGCCATTTTCACTTTTTAAAAAAGAAGCAATTAATTATTTTTTGAAACAGACTTTATACTATTATCTTTCTATCAGAATTTGTAGATTTTAAAATTTAAAAATTTATCATCCATTTTCTCATCATTAATAAGTGTTCATTGCTCAAATTATTTCTCATTTATGTATAATTTGCAATTATTTACTTCATTCTCTGTTCTGTCAAACACAACTACTGTGAGGGCTAGATAATCATTTTTGTGTTTGATACAGTGATTTTCTGATTGATATTACTCATTGCATCATTTGACCAAATATTTGCTTCAAATTCTCTGCCAGCAAAATCTGAAAACAAAAGTACACTCTCATTAGCATCTTTGACAAATGCATCTCAAACATTACCAAAAACATGTATCTGTTCTTATTTTTAATCTTGCTTTATTTTTATCTTATATTTATCTTGCAATATATTTATTGTTTTTCAATAATAAAACCTTTTGCTAAGCATTCTATAAATTATTCACATATCTATCATACAATGTTCTTACAGCATTCCTCAGACAACTTTCCAATTCCTTCTTAATGCAAAAGCACTGTAGTTTACCAGCTTCTGCTGCTACATAAAAACTGGTCCTGGATTTCAGAGCTAACATCCTCCAGAGGTATCCTAAGCAAAATCTGTTCTGCTTCCTATAAAATTTATTCTCATGAATTTAGTCAAGAACCCTTCTCATTGAGGAACTCTAAACACTGTTGCCTGATATACTCCAAATCCAACAAAAGTCAATGCATTTTTAGTTACAGACAAGCAACATTATTAGACAAGCAACATGGTTGTCTTATATTCAGAACCAACGGGGAGAACAGCTCCGTTTAATTTCTTGCATTAAAACAAGCCTAAACCAGTCTTATCTACTATACTTAGAAGTAAATAGGAATGACTGTCTCCCTATTTAATCATTTTTATTCTATATCCATTTTCTATGTAAAGTTTCTTTGTTTAGTAGTTTTCATCCACTTCCAAAACATGTTTTTATTTCAGCAAAATTAGTTGGTGTATTCTTAGTATTTATTATAATCTGAGCCATTCCTTGGCTCTTGTTTGATTGCATTGTTTACAACTATATTTTATTCTTTATATATGTATTAAATATTATTGCTCCTATTTTTGGCTTTATCTTAATGTTTTGGATTTCTCTGAATTTTTTCCTCATTCATAAGCCTTTTACATTTTATCATTACACCAAGCATTCTTTTCATAGATCCATTAGCATTACCATACATACCGGTAGTTTTGTCAAAGTTTATAACATATTTTTTTCATTATTTTTCATTTTTCCTCACATCTAATTTACATTCTATCTATTGCCAGATTTATTATCTAATACTTTTACAATATTTTCTTTTCTTCTACTTTTTTTTCTTGCAGTTACTCCAGGTGTGTGACCTTTTTATTTATTGCAGTTGGTTTATATGATTTTTGTTTCATTATTTACCTTCATATATGGTTAATACTAGTACCACATTCTTGGGCATGTCAGTCAATTACAAATATTTTTATAATAGCAACACAAAGTATTTAACATTAACATTCTATAATGGATGCTGCATGCACATTACAATTTATAAATAATTCTTAAATCAAGGCTATGTTTATCATAGTAATATTGTAATTTTGCAATTATATTACTATAACATGCCCTATAAATGTTTAAAATTACAGCTTGGGGGAAATTAGTCAGTTTATTAAGATGGATGACATCAAGGAGAGTGCAACATTTACCTTAGTTAAGAAGAGCTAAAGTTCTCATCATGCTCAAGTATTCTTGCATGTGCATTGAATAAGAGATTCTAGTTTCAAAACCTGACAATAATTTCCAGCAGTGGTTGTAGTGGCTTCTAACCCTTTCATTTATTCAGACCACTGCACTGCATGCTTTGGAAAACAACCTTTTCAACATAGCTATGGCTGCAGAACTCAAATTTATATATTAAAAGAAATATAATATATGGCTATTTTTTACAATGTATTAAGTCCACTCAGAAATAAGTTAGAGGTCACATTAGCTGCAGTAGATGCAATGGGGCTAGATGATGATGATAATTGGTGGTGGTGGTGGTGATGATGATTGATGATGATTGATGGTGATGATGATAACTCTCCATAATTGGAAACCACAAACCTCTTTAATGGATCCTATTAGCAGTATACTTAAGTTGAAATAAAAAACTGAAGGATATATTATTATGTAGTAATACTTACCAACTGTTTTTTTTGTTAGGACTTCTTTCTGTTTCTGGTTCAAATTTCATACAATTGTAGCCATAAGCATTAGGTAATTATACTCCATAATCCATCAAAACTTTCTTTTAAAAACAAGCATATAAACAATATGAAATATTGCTTAAAAATAAGTTGATTCCAACTAATTATTTGACCTTTTCATTGAACAGATACCAAAACAGCTGAAGGCTGGCCTAGCTTTAGTGCTAACAAAATGTTTAGAGTGTACAGTTTAAACTAGTTTGCAACATATGCTGCAAACAACTGCTTTTCCTACAGCCATTTAGCTCTAAAGGTTCAGTTTCTTGCCCTTAGAATACTAGGGAGCTTAAGGCTCCAAAATTGCTCAACATTTGGATAATTTCCCTTACTTGTGTTTGCCATTATAAGCTGGATACATTTTCATCTCCATCTGCTTAACAGATGCTCAGATCAGCTTTCTGGAAGATAAGATTTCATATAAGATATCTTCAAAACATTTAACAGGCATCTAAGTTATTAAATGCTTGGAAAGTCTGTAAGTGGAGAAAAGGCACATAATCAGTCTGTCTAGAGGAAATAATGGAAAACTAGAGTATGTCTGGAACTTTTCACTGGATTATTTCCAATATCCCTTATATTTATCCATATCCAGACTACAGAAATGTTTGTAGGCTGAAAAAAATGTGCTTAGGAAAATACATCATTACTTCAGATCATTAGCAACCATATAGTTTATCATGTTCTTTCAGGAGTTGGGACTTTTTTTGAAGATAGCAAAGAAAACTGAATGTTCAGTCACTTCCCACACTGAGACAAATTTAAAATACTTAAAAATATGAAACCACCCCCCCAGGAAGGGTCACAGCCCAGATTGGTCAAACAACCAGGTCTTCAAATCATGGCGGAAGGTGCGGAGGTCAGGGGCCAGGCGGAGCCCCAAGGGAGTTGGTTCCAGAGGTCATGGGCCACGACAGAGTAGGCTCATCGTTGGGGGACCGCCAGCCGGCATTAGCCCGCCGACGGGACCCCAAGGAGTCCTTGCCTATGTGCTCACACAGGGCGGTTGGCATTTGATGTTGGCAGGAGTCGCTCCCTTAAATATTGAGGACCCATGTCATGAAGGACTTTGTATGTTAAAACTAAAACCTTGAATCTCACCCGGAGTGCAACCGGCAACCAATGCAGGCAACGCAGGAGGGGGGTAACATGGGAGAATCGGGAGGCTCCCATCACCACCCGCGCCGCCACATTCTGCACCAGCTGCAATCTCCGGATGGTATGCAAGGGCAGTCCTAAGTAGAAAGCGTTGCAGTAGTCGAGTCTAGAGGTAACAAGGGCATGAGTGACTGTGCGCAGGGCATCCCAGTCCAGAAATGGGCGTAGTTGACAAACAAGGCGGAGCTGGGCAAAGGCCCCACTGGCGACAGCCCCCACACCTGCTCCTCCAACCGGAGCCGTACATCCAGGAGGACCCCCAGATTCCATGCCCTATCCACAGGGGGCAACACCGCTCCCCCTATGGCCAAAGATGGATATTCCTGACAGGGCCGAGATGCCGGTATGCACAGCCACTCAGTCTTGGCCGGGTTGAGTCGAAGCATGTTCCCGCTCATCCAAATCCACACCGCATCCAAACACTGGGTCATCAGGGAGAGGGCATCACTGATTTGGTTCGGGGTGGAGATGTACAGCTGGGTGTCATCTGCGTACTGGTGGAATCTCACCCTGAAACCATGGATCTCACCCAGCGGCTTCATATAGATGTTAAATAGCAGGGGGGAGAGAACCGACCCCTGAGGGACCCCACACGAGAGCACCCTCGGGGTCGACCTCTGCCCCCCCCGCCAATACCGATTGCGACCGCCCCGAGAGGTAGGAGGTGAACCACCGAAGCACAGTGCCCTCCACTCCCAACCCCTCAAGGCGTCGCAAAAGGATACCATGGTCGATGGTATCAAAAGCTGCTGAGAGGTCTAATAGGACCAGGACAGAGGAGAAACCCCTGTCCCGGGCCCTCCAGAGATCATCCATCAGCGCGACCAATGCCGTCTCCATGCTGAAGCCAGGTCGGAAGCCCAATTGATACTGATCCAGGGAGTCCACTTCATCCAGGAAGAGTGGAAACTGCCGAGCCACCACACTCTCAACAGCCTTTGCCAAAAAGCGAAGGTTGGAGACTGGACTAAAGTTGTCTAACACAGTCGGGTCCAGGGCAGGCTTCTTCAGGAGGGGTCTCACCACTGCCTCCTTCAAGGCGGTGGGAAAAACACCCTCCCATAATGAAGCATTGACAACTGCCCAGAGCCAGCCGCAGGTGGCCTTCCTGGCGGCATAAGCCAGCCAGGAAGGACATGGGTCCAACAAACATGTGGTGGAACTCAGGCGCCGCATAGTCCTGTCCACTTCATCCTCGGAAACAGGATCGAACTCCTCCCAGATCACACTGGCCAGACTGCCTGTATCCCGTTCCTCAGACCACTGCAAATCAGTTTTATGGTTTAATATAGGATAAAGAACTTTCTTATAGCTGAAGATTTCACTTAACATTGACCAGATTCATAAATAGGAATTTAGAATTTTTCAGACATGAAATGAGTACTTAAAAGCCCTCAATCTTCTCAAAATATAAAACCAACAGGCTGAAAAAATGTAACACTATACAATGCAAGGAGCCATGGGGGTGTTATGGCCTCTGCAGAAATGTGTGGCTTCTGCAGATGTGTGCAATGAGATAGGCAGCTATGCCCTAACACAGGAGTCTCCAACATTTTGGACCTCAGGGACCACCAAATTCATAATTTTAAATCCTGCGGACCACTAATATGAATTCAGCATGCTGCTCGCTGAAGCACCTGGACTCCCACTGATGGGATGGGTTCCTTCAACCACTTAGCTTGGCTGCTTGTTTCTGCAACCTTAAATACTTGAAGAATCATTTGGACCTGTTTCCCACAGAAAACAAAATACCGGGATCTCTCATCTCTCTCTCTTTTTCTCCCTTTCTTCCTCTTTCTCTCTGTCTCTCTCCCTTTCTCCCTCTCTCTGTGTGTGTCTTATATCTCTCTCTCTCTTTCCCTTCCCTCTCTCTCTGTCCTGGGTGGCGGGGAGGAACCTCTGAACTGATGCTGGGTGGTGGGAATCTGATGTCTGGAGGCCGACGAGCCACGTGCTGAAGAGCAGGTGGCTGGCAGGAAAGTGGGCAGTCTCCCTAGCTTTCTGCAGCAGCAGGAAGAGCACAGACCTCCTGAGCCGCAGGAAGCGGCTGCCAGTGATGCCCTCAGGTGAAGATGTTGCGAGGAGACTTAACCCCTCCCCTCAGGAGCCGCAAAGCTCTCACCACCCCTCTGGCAGCTGACAAGCCTTCTCCTTCCTGCTGGGCATGTGAGCACTTCTGGTGAGGAGGAAGAGAAGCATGCTGGGAGAGGCTTGGCTGCTGTCAGAGGGGCAGCAAGCACTTTGTGGCTCCTGAGGTGGGGTGTGGGAGATCGTGCCTTCCCCTCGCAGGCCAGGGAACACCTGGGAAGGGCTCCGATGCCACGATCTCCCATTCGCTACCCTCCCTCCCTATACTCATCAGTCCATCTGCCATCGGTATCACTTCTGTTGCAGTCACGGGTGTGCTGTGGAGCATCAAAATTTTCTCACAACCAGTGGTCCGCAGACCACCGGTTGGTGACCTCTGCCCTAGCATGACATGCTAGCACAATCATATTGGCAGCAAATCTATTACTATGTTAAAAGTGGAGAAGAACAGTACAAAAAGCTGCAATAATAATTAAAACCTCTAATAAAGCTTGAAAATTTTGTTGGAACAATGGTAAATTATGCTAAGACTAAATAGAACTATTTTAATGTTTATTAAAACTCAGCACAATGTAAGTTTTTTAGTAATCTATAGTTTTACCAAGAGTAAGTATATGTTTGTTTGCAATAAATTTCACTGTGTAATTCAAATAATTATTATTTAAGCTTTTAACAGGGTTTTGAGAGTGTTAAAACATACAAATTGCAGAATAACAAAAGATACTAATAAAACACAAGTAAAAACTAATAGAAACTAGTAAAATTAGAAAAGCAGAAGTAAACTAGCTGACTTTTTCTCTTCATAACTAGTTTCTTTTTTGGTGATGCAATGTTCCTTTCTCTTTCATTTGTTTCCCACTGCTAATCTAAATATTTGTATTGTGTAGTGAACAACAAAGATTATTGCTAGTATCTGTTTAACTGGCTGCATATCCCTTTTCTTAGAAACCATATTGCAAATCTATAGATTTTGCTTCTGTGTGATGTATACCATAAACTTAAATTTAACTAGACTTTTAGTATAGATATATATTATCAGTTTTGCCATTCTTGCACATTCTCTAATTTTATTTTTCCTGTCTTGTATCATTGACAGTTTGTCTTTTCCAATGTTGATGGTGTGTTTATAATGTGTTTATAATGGGTGCATTCATACCTGTTGAAAGGAGCAGAAGTTATTCTTTTCCTGATTGTTGTTTAGTTAATGATCTTTTCCTTCCTTTCTTCCCTCTGAACTTTTTTATTTTTCCTTATTATTTTTTATTAGACTTGTCTTTTACTTATAAAAACTGTTAATATTGTTAAGTATATATTAAAAACAGGAATTGGAACAGAGGCACATTAAAGGAGAAATGAAAATAGATATTGTGCAGCTGCTGTGTAGTTTAATGCACTTTAATTATATGTTTCCAAAAAGATTTCCAAAATATTTCAAGGAAAAAAATGAAAACTATTGAAATAGAACAGCCAGTTTATTGCAAAATAACCTGGCTCTGTATTTCTTCAAATAATGATAAACTTCCCTTTTACACAAAAACACAGATATAAAAACTTATTACAGTTCTGCAGAAGGCTTTCTTGCCTAAAACTGTATTTTTCGGGAAACATTTTAGAAAATGCTCTAGAAAACATTCGGACAGTACTCAGACTGGGGAAAAATGAATGGAAGAAATGTTATTCTGAATTTTATATAAAATTGGAAACTTCTAGGAACATACAATTGGGAGCTTTTAAGACTTCTTGTTTCTCTTACAGTGCAAGATTAGCCTTTAGTTCTTTGATATGGCCATGGAACAGAAGGGAGAATACAAAACACTGAATACAAACTGTATTCAGTGTTTTGGCTCCTGGTATGCCAAAAGGGAAACCACACAATATTATATTTAAATTGATTTTATTTGGGCTTGTGCTGTTTAATTTGTTTTTAATGTATTTATTGTCTATATTTTTATCTGTGAGCTGCCCCGAATCCTTTCAGAGAGGGGGCAGCATACAAGTCCAATTATTAAATTAAAGATGAAAAGAAACCTAAATAGTAAACAGTATTAATAAATAAAGGACTAAATGAATGACTGAACAATTGAAAAAGGGATAAGTAATATGATTGAGAAGCTAGCTTGGACTCTAGCAACATACTCTTGCTGCTCTTTGAAGACCATCCAGACATTACAACTCATTCAAAATGTACCAGTATTTTATGTTCTCTCACTGCTGCATGAGCCACATTGGCTTCTTTCTGGGTACATCTCAATGTGCTGATTACTACTTTTAAAGCCTTTATATTTAGTGATGGTGTATTTCCTTCATTGAGAAGAGGGGAAGGAGGGGGGCTACTGCTTTTGTTGTGTTTTTACTATTGTTGTTAGCCACCCAGAGTTCAAACATCATCAAACATCACAAAGTAGATACAAAAAAAAACAGGATGAGGGAAATGCTGATGAGAAATATAAAAGGATTATGCTACAGAGAAGCGTATGGAGATATCACTTCTGCTACTGGGAAGTATCAGAAAAGACACTTGGTAGAATGATGAAGTGACAGATGCTGTGGATGACAAAAATAAAACAAAAATGGAAAGAAAATGTTTAGAGTGTTTTTTGAGGAAATAAATAACTGTTAAGGATACTCCCTGGTTTCTTGGACTGCAAAGGTATGGAGGAGGGCAAGATATATTTTCAGACTTGCAATATTTTGAGGGGTCCTTGGTACTCTCTAAGCTTGGTTGTTTTCTTGCAGACATTTCATTACCCAAACTACGTAACATCATCCATGCTAAGGAGTGGGGTTTGCTCTCAGTTTATATTCTAGTGGCTTTCCCTGTCAGTGTTGGTGAGGATGGCCTTAAGAGATCCTTTGGTTGGGCTGTTTCAGGTTGGCTTGTTTAGCAGTTTCTTGATAGGGGTATTATACTTGATTGTTGGTCTCATTTGATGTCACAGTCCTTTTCACATCCATGGATCAGGCATTAGCCAAAGAATCTATGATCACATTGCTCCACAGCACACCTGCCTTAACCAAATACATGAAGACTGAAACACCCAGGATTATGGATCTTATAAACATCTAACTATATACTTCCAATTTGATGGAAAATGTGTTAAGAAATTAAAGGTATACCTATGGGATTACCACCTTCAGATCTTATAGTGGAGGTCATTATGCAACATCTGGAAGCCATAATCCACAAGTACAACTCACAATATGGATCAGACATGCAGATGGCATCTTCACCATAATTAAAAAGGATCAATTAGAGAATACCCACAAAAGCATCAACAGAAAACAATTCACTACCCTTCCTGGACATCATGATCAGTAGAGACTGGAATGGCAAACAAGAAACACAAGTGTACTGAAAAAATTCCCATACCAATCAAGTGGTCCACTACAGCAATAGCAATAGCACTTAGACTTATATACCGCTTTACAGCTCCTTCTAAGTGGTTTTACACAGTCAGCATATTGCCCCCAACAATCTGGGTCCTCATTTTATCGACCTCAGAAGGACTATCAAAATAATAATATAATCTCATACTAGAGAAGCTACATAAGAACTTTATTTATATGAGAACAAACTCACTGCACCAATCTTGAACAGAAGAAAAAGGAAGCAGAGCATCTATGGAACATCTTCCAACAAAATAGATAGCCACACGCTTATCAAAAAGTGCCTGACCTATGTAACCTTCAATAAAGTAGAATTAGCTCATCTGGCTGAACTTCCTATCTGGTCTACCTTGCACGATTCACAAAATAGGTGAAGACTTTCCATCACAGTGAATGGAAATAAAAATAAAAATGATGAAATTATATGAGATGAAACTGAAGTGAACAAATTCTGGAAAGAAGAGTATGAGAATGGTAATATGTCAAAGTGTAGAGTTGAAATGAATGCTATAAATCACAGGTGTCAAACTTGATTGTGTCACGTGACATATCATGATGTATAATGGTGTTTTTTGCCTTTGCAGAGCTGGGGTGTGTGTGGCCAGCGAGTTAGTGACCTGAAACATTGATAAAATGGAAAAATATTGTGACACTGATGAAAAATGGTAAGCAAAACACATAGATGGTGTCAATAAAATAAAGTATAGTATAGTTTGCTTATGGAGTGGCTACATAACTAGTTGAACATGTGTGAAAACTGCAGCAATATATGATGATTAGAACAATGCCATGATTGTTCTGTTAAAAATAGAGGAAGTAACAAGAATAAAAGCAAAAACAGAAAGGGAATTAGTTTGTTAAGTATGCCTGGGAAGATATTTGACAAAATCTTTGGGTGAAGGAGTAAAAAAGATGACCTTGAATGAAATTTGCAAGGAAAGATGCTTTTTTACTCCAGGCAAGAGATCTTCATACCTGGTTTTTACTCTTCATTGGCCCATCAAAGAACATGAGAATCTAAATGAAAGACAGATTATTGCAATAAGCAATAAATATCTGAAAATTAATGCATCAAAGACCATGGAAATTATCCAGACGCAGTAGTTGTGCTTGACTAGGAAATGGAATGAATGATTTCTTATTTATACATAAATGGCAAATAATTAAAGCAAGTAGATGAATGTGTGCACTTGGTGAAATGTTTGCTAATGGTGCAAAGTTGGATGGAAAAATTTAAAATCTGCTAATACTGGTACAAAGATCCTGAGTGGTCTGTGGAAAATTACAAAATTACACAAGTCTGAGTGTAAATAAAAATGCACATACATGCAAGCTTCTACCCAACACAATATATGAGAAGTGAGGTTTAGATATGTTAGGAAAAACAGAAATGCAATTCGACTGCAATGTAAATGAGCATTATTTATTTTAAATGTATTCTGTAAAGGCACCCACTTCTACAGCAAATCTTTACCATAACATCTTTGTAAGATGTATTTGTGGCAAAAACTGTGGTAATATCAATAATAAATGGGTTCTTAATGATTGAGTACAAAACTGCCCATGACTTTGAGATAGTTTGGTCATTCAAAGAGAACAAACAAGGATTCAACTGCAAAACAAATTCTTAAAATAAAAGCAAATGGGTGAAAAAAGAATATCACTTGTGATTATAGTCTTCAAAATTCTCAAAATGAGTTTTAAAAATGAAGATCAAATGCATGGAGATGTACAATGAATGGTACTGATATAAACTAGATTTAGCTGTTCCCTTCCTTACCTTGTGTTTAAGTTATTTGGCTTACTATTTTTACTCCTTTTCTGCCCTTTGCAGAAGTGTTATTGCATTTACCCTGAACAGCAACAGCATGAAGGAAACTTATGTATAGATGCATGCAAGTTCCTACAAAATATATAAGTAAACAAAAATTCTATAAAAGGAGAAATGTAATGCAGAACAAACTAACATAAGTCAAATACTGTGCAAACAGCAAGTGTGGTTTTATATTTCCTATTTCTTATCCATGTGACTTATAGTGATCACAAAGTTCTCAGAAAATTCAAAGAAACTGTGTTATAAAACACAGTTTCTTTTTTTTTTAAAGAACAGCCCATAAATTTAAAAAGCCTACAATTCAAAATTGTACCAAGCAAGAAGACAAGGCAAGGAAGTAAAATACAGAACAACTGGCTTAACTATTTTAGGAGGAAGTTATTCTGTCACAAATAGAGATGCATTCAGCAAATCTTCAGTCCCCAGAGGCAGCAATAAATTAATCCCCATTAACCAATTCTTACAACTTTTCTGATGGTGTTATGAGAATGGATCACACTTCTTTGCCTCTTTTTCTCTCTTACAATCCATTTATGTGATTAATAGTTGTGCTTACTCCACATGGAAGGGGGACGCCCAGGTTCAAATCTCAAATGACTATGAAGCTTACTTGAGATTTTGGATCACTTGCAAATAATTCATTTATTAGATCTCAAATCCATATCAACAAAGCACAAAAGATGGATATGTAAATGCAAATATCATTTGATAAGCATAAAACTTAAACCATTGTATACTCTTCTCAAGCTTTGCAGAAATTTCATAAATTGTTTCTGCAATACATTAGTTTTATCTACAAAATAAAGTTAAGTAGTTGTCAGAATATTTTGCTGTTATAGGAGCCACAAATCCTGAATATTAATCTTAATAGGAATTATAGAGAAAAAAGTCCTATCTAGTCACTATTTCTCAGCATAATCTATACATAAGGAAGAGAATATACTTTGGATAAAAAGAAAAAATAGTAAATAATAATATCATAAAAATAATTTGTATTGTAAACAGAATGTCCTTTTTGATTTAAAATATCATACCAGTCTTACTACATGCAAGCCTATATAAATATTTCCATTTTGGTCAAAACTTCCCAATATGACTTTTAAAAAGGGTTCTTTGAGACAGAAAAGATTTCTTAGCAGTAGTTCCACCACAACATCAAAATCCAGATTTTATGGTTGACTTCTAAGTAATATCAGAATAATTTAGTTTCTATCTAGGCAGGCCCTATATTACCAGAGTCACCAAGTCAAAAGACAGAGAGAGAGAGAGAGATGGCATAAGCAAAAAACTGAAATCATATATAAATTATCTATGATGTGATAATGCATATTATTGTTATACTGCCTAGCAGTATCATTATACTTTATTCCAAAATTGAAACACAGCAAGAAGGAAAGGAAAGAAGGAAGGGGGAGGGGGAAGAGAGAGAAATGAAAAATGTAAGTTAGAATTACAAACATGCTAACATCATGGCTCAGAAAAACAGAATATCAGAAAAGTGAGGTGCAGGGGAAAAGGCTACTGTACTGAACGAGTCTCTAAATCTATAATTCAAGGAACAATGCTATGTAAGAATGTGTTCCTATACCGAACAATTTTCCCAATCATAATGAAATTTTCTAAATAAAATTGACATCAATTCTTTCATAAAAGTACTCTGAGAAAAAAAAATATAAACATGTATCAATGTTATGGATTTATGAAGGCTTACTATGGATCCATATAAG
This sequence comes from Naja naja, assembly GCA_009733165.1. Lineage (NCBI taxonomy): Eukaryota > Metazoa > Chordata > Lepidosauria > Squamata > Elapidae > Naja > Naja naja. Next base: position 154,610,396 of record CM019151.1, read on the forward strand.
TCATTTCATAAGTCTGCTTCTTAGTTCAGGGTTTTGACAACTCTGATCTATTGATAAGTTCTTAACTTTGTCATCAGCCAAACTGATTTTTGATGCTCCCTAAAAAAAATTCAAGAATATAAATATATTCTCTCATAAATAATATGATTAAAGGATCTGCTTTTCTGAAAACTATTGGGAAAAAGATGAATAACACATATAACTCTATTTCACAAGGAAGCAATGTTTTTCAAGCTCCATGGCGAAAAAAGTATACCCATCCTAATACAGTTTATGTTGTCAAGTTTTAGAAATAAAGAATGGTCCATCTAGCAAAGCCAATTGAAGTTGAAATGCAGTGTCGGCATTAATCATCACAAGGAGTCAACTAGCTGTTAGAAGGCTAGTATCCATGGCAATCTAGCCTAGATATTACTCATACAAATTACCAAGTTATATTTTTGTGGTCCCATCCAGAAGCCAAAATGATCATAAAAAAGGCAAAAATGTTCTTCCACAACATGTCATAGCAAGAAAATTAACAATGACAGCAGAATATGTCCAAAGTGACCAAAACAATATATTTCAAGCTTGCTTTATCATCTAATGTCAAAAAGTATTAAATGGGATAAATATAAACTATGTTTATTATAGGATAGTTACAGCCAAAGATTTGATAATATGCTGTACAGACCTGCTGAGTGTGTGCTGCTTATGAAAGATAAGCGGCTTTTTGTAAAATTGTAAAGATTAAAAAGCTAAGACATTTTGAACTGTGCAGCATGTAAGTATCAAAAACCTCTAACGTTCTGAAGTCCATTTAAGAAAAAAGCATATATTTTTTCATTTATGAAGTCACGTCTGAATTTAAGCTTTTAAAATTAAGTCAGTAAAAGAAATTATACATGAAAACCAAATTAGTTATTTACTTGGTAGTTAGTGTGTAACTATAACATTATGTTTTCTCTTCTATAATTACAGGTAGAGTAACAATCTGTTTAAGAAGTATAAAATTTTATTTGAGTGCCTGCTGTATACTGGATAGTGATAGTATAATTATCCATTCAATTCACTAAGGATGAAGCTCTTTTCATTAAAGATGACTGATCGCACTCGGTTGGTAGGCTGATGTTTGTGTGGGACTGAAAGAGAGCAACCACCTTACCCTTCTCTTTTGTAAGAGATTTGTGATCATTCTTTTTCAAAGGGCCTTTGGAAAATGATAGAGATTCTGAGCAGCCATTTTATTTATTTGAAGGGATTGGATAACTGGGTCAATTTAAAAATTAAAAAAAGTTCAATAGTTTTATAGTATGTGTATTTGCCTTATATCACTGTTGATTTCTGCTGAGAAAAAGTGACTGGCCCAAGACTCACGGCCTGCTAGTTTCTAGACTGATTCCTTAAACACTGTACCACATTGGTTCTCTTTTATAGTTAAATTTAGTTATATAATACACAAATTAAAATGTATAAAATTATAATATAATCTTAATTTATAATCCACCAAAAGCTTTGGTTGTTAGGTGGATTAGAAATAAAACTCCATAATAAACGGATAATAATGAACATGGAAAGGATTATTTCTTCCTCTTTATCACAAATGGAGAACTTTCCCATCCTTTGGGAAATCTTTCTCAAGGCAATTACATGGCAATTAATCTTTATGTAACAGGATCTATGGCAGACCTTTTGTCCACGTTTTAAGCTTTGAAAATTTCTTGCAGGTAATAAATCCTTTCCTCCAACAAATAAATCTCTCTTCTGCAAATCATTTCATGCCATCTTGACAAAACAGACTGTATGGCAAAGTATCTTGTATGTCAGATCTTTGACATCTTAGAATATGACACATTTCCTGCATGAGTTGTCAGCCACCTTCCCTCTCTCTTCTGTCTTCCCATTAGTGAGAATATATTAAAATGTATATATACAGATTTTAAAAAAACACTTGTTTCAACTATGCATTTAATCATAGATGTAATCTATGTTCTAAATTACCAATCTACAAACACCAGATTATAGATTAAATAATTCACTGAATAATTAATAAACTATTTATTTTCTATTATAAAAATTATTATAATTTTTAATTATATGTTAAAAAAGAGAAAATCTGCCAGAAAAAAAATGCTTTGATTTTTCATTTAACAGGATAATTTACAATTCACAGTTCCATGTTATATTTTTGTTCATCCTATTATTTTCAGTAAAATAACTGCAGCTAAATTAGAATTAGAGGTTTTCACAGTAATGTTCCCTTTATGTTTCCTGTCTTCAGAATATGAACATTATGATGATTTATATATATACAAATAGATAAAATAATTAATTAACTTTGTATGCTGCCAAAACCTTCTGGATTCGCAGTGATAAACAGCATACTAACATAAAATATGCACAATAAAAGAAAATATCATAATACAGGTCCATAAACAAAACCACCAAACAACAGCGAATGCACATTCAAATGCCTATGGTGATGAAAATATGAATACAACATTCAGTGATAGAGATAAATGATCACCACCTCAATAACTGTATTATTGGGGAAATTTTAAGGCTTGAGACTCTTTCAAAGCAGAAGTGAAACCATGTAACATGTGACCCATTGTACATGAGATGCTTTGATCTTCCAAGAACTGAAAGTTACTGTCAAATCACATCAGCAAAGAACTATACTGATCAATTTCACTCCAAACCTCTTCCTTCTCTTGCCTAACCACCACATCCTCTATTTGCTTTTATCATCCTATCTTTTCCTTTCATATTCTGGCAAGTACCCATTTTTGCACAACAACTGCTGCCATCATTAAAATAAATATTTTGTGTTCAGATTACTAAATATAAAAGGATAAAATTGCCCATCTATGTGCTAACAAGGTCTGACTATGTTTGGTTTCAGATGCTAGAAAAGGATGTTCAGTGGGTGCTGCCATTTGAAGCCACAAACCCAGACTTGGCCTGTCCAAAGAATTCTATAAGATGAAAAATGTGCCAGAATTTGCTGAGAGGTACATTAAATACAATAAACAATTATATAAAGAAAATTATATAAGACTGAGGATATGTTCAGTTGATGTTTAATAGCCCTTCTTCCCTCCCTCCATCCCTTCCCTTCCCTTCCCTTCTTTCAAGTCACTGTTGACTTTTGGTGATTGGCCACACTAGTTCCTATAGTTTTTTTGGCAAAGTTTTTCAAAAGTGGTTTGCCTGCTTCATAGGGATAAAAGAGATTTGGCTTTATGCGTAAGGTGGGACTAAACTCACAGTCTCTTGGTTTCTAGACTTGTACCTTAACCATTATACCAAAATGGCTGTCATCTACAGATATGGCACATGACATTTCAATGCTTGATAAAAAGGAGGATGCTCACAGAGGTGGAAGAGTAACCACTTGTAAAAAATATGGTAACCTTCTCATTTCGTTCTTTTCTATGTTTCACTAAAAATGGTCATATATCTTCATAAAACTAGCCTATGCTGCCAAATTACATTTAATTGTTTAGGACAGAGACTGTCAGATGCCCAAGACTATAATTTCTTGACATATAGTATTAACATAGTTCAAATTTCAGAAAACCCTTTTCCTTCTTCCATAGTTGATTTTTTTCTCTCTCTAAAAAGTTAACTGGTACTTAGAAACATTACTATATAACACACAAATACCTCTGCCTGTTACTGAATGGGCTTTTATAAAATTTCATGGCAAAACAAGCAAACACAATGCTGACAGGTTGAGTAAAATTAGTAGCAAATCTGGAGGCACAAACTGCTAAAGGGAGCATCCACAATGAAACTATCTATGAATTGACAGTTTTCCATGAACAGAACAGAATCTACAGATGCAAAGGCTCACCAAGTGTTTCAAATTATTGCATTTTGCTATTCTGCAGCAATTACACAAAATTTCAATTAAGCTAAAATTAGATTAAGAAACCGTCACATATGAAGGCAATCCATACAGTCTATCACTTTTTTTCTGATTAGGAGCAATTCTCAAGGGATCCATGCAGGAAACATCTTTTGTAATCCTATTATCCACTGGCATCCATCACAGAAGTCAGGAAATAAATCTTGCATCTTATATATACTATGTATTCTGCCAATCTATCACAATATTTTTATTTAAAATCATATATCTATCAAGTTGTTTAAATTTCATCTTTTGAGACTTTATTTGTATGAAATGTCTATTTGATTCCTCTTTTTATTTGTTTAAGGATGTTTTGAGTCAAGTCTGGTGTTCATCAGACATTTTACTCTTCAGTTCCAGTTAACAGCTATGCTGACTGACGGCTGATGGGAATTGATCTACAACATCAGTTGGAAACTAAGTCACTGTATGCTATTTAAGAGATCAACATATTCAAAATTGAGGCTGCCCAATGTGTCAATGAAAGCCAGTCTGGTGTAGGTTAAAGCATCAGACTAGACACTGGGAGGCCATGAGCTCTAGTCAGTCTCTCTCAGCCAAGGAAGGGGACAATGACAAACCACTTCCAAGAAAACTGTGGCAACTTGTCCAGGCAAAAAAGTATCAATAATAAAATGTTAATTTGACCAAATAGAATTCTAAGCAAAGAATGACCAATATATATACAGAGTATGTTTTTAACAAGTCCAGAAAACATGGAATTGAGTCTTTAAGAAAATATTTTCCTAAGGTTTTTTCCCCTTAGATATTAATAACATGCCAGTTTTATCAATTGGTGCTCATATTGTGAAACATAGTTGTTTGGGGTTCTCTTTTCATTTCTTTTGTATCAAAATGGAACATTGCCAGAGAAGTAATGTTGCTTCAGTTATTACATACCTTGCATCCAGCATGTGTCCGAGTCTTCATTAATGGAGTTGTGGTGCACAACTCAATGGCTTCTGGCTCATGGAAAATTACAGTGGGAAGAGGTTCCTTCCGAAGAGTTAAGACATTTAGCTTAGTCTTCAACATGGTCTGAAAATGCTAAATGAAATAAAAACAAAGATAGTATGGAGTTTTTTTTTCAGTTTTGTAGAATCTATGTGCTTGAATAAAATAAAAATATATGAAGGTCAATATTTCTACCTGACTTGATCTGTGCAGTGAAATGGAAACATTGCTAGAAGGAATGAAAATTGCTTAAGTTCATGTAAACAAGCAAGAGAGGAAGATAATGTCATCTTTGTTTTCTTTTTTCCTTCTTTAAAATTAAAAATGATACAGATGAAAGAAAGAAAAGAATATAAACATTTTGTCTAATAATCCCTAGTTCAGTTTCTCAAAATCATTGTAAAAAGCCAACTCTGCCAAATAGTAATAAAATCTCCCAGTAGTGTTTGTGTAATATATCTTTTATTAAAACAAAGCCTGCATTTTGCTTCAAAAGGGAAAGAAGAAAAAAAATCTAGAATTTAAATCTTGGAATATAAATCTATAAAAGGCTTTCTATATATTATAAGGGGCAAATATTTTTTGTATCTTACGGCTTCATTTTTGTCCCTAAAAATGAATAAACTGACTGAGTCATGTCTAAGAGCTTGTGCTAAGTAAGCAAATACATACTAAGAAGTCAAGTATAGGAAGTGTTTATAGCTGAACCTGATTTGAAAACTGGTAAGAATTGTTATCCAAACATGTCTGTTTTGAAGCAAGTTATTTTTACATTCAACAGTAAGTCTGAATAGCTCAAGATCAAAGTGATATAGTGGATTAGCTTCTTTCACAGCAAGACACAGTTGAAAAAGACATCTATTACAGGTGCCACCAAGTATAAACTCTCTCTCACTTACTGAGGAAAACGATGAATATACTACCTTCCAACAACATGTTTTTCTGATTATTTTGTGCTTTTTTTGTTTATTGAAGAAACATTTCAGGTTCTAGCTCACTACCACCTAACTAAAAATATTCCACAAAATTACCACTTTTTCTGCAGTTGCTTTTTATCTTTCCATAAACTTTAACTTTATGAAATGCAATGACCTGGCTGGATTTATCTCATCACATTGCATGAGAAGGACTTACTGCCAGAAACAACAGATAGACCATGATACCTAAATATCTAAAAATACATTTTCTATGTACATTTTGGGAAAATAAATATTGAAATAACTTTCAGTGATGTAACAGAGAGGGGATGGAGACTTTCACAAAAAAATAGCTTCGGCAGAATGTAGGAAATGAGTTATAACACTGAAATGCTTTCAAAATTTTAGTCTTAGTTCTAAGCACGATCTACACATTCACCTCAAAAACCAATGAAAAGTGAGATAAGAACACTTATACAGCACTATGTTTATCCCCAAAGTTTAACAATTGAATATATTGAAGCAGGTGTAATTATTCAGATCCACAGAAAATCCACCCCACACTGCTCAAATGTCTAAAAAACAATATATTGCAGGAAAATCTTTAACTGTTTCCCAACAATATTTTTTAAAATTTTAACTTAGAGTTGTTTTCTGTCATGGTAGCAGCCATTAATTATATGGCGTTTAGAAAATGCCCAGGCCATAGCAACTTAATATATTTTTCCCACCTGTAAGTATTACATTGGGCTAGTTTTAAAAGTCTGATGACATCAATGAATAAAACTTGCATTTCATTCAGCATAACCTAAAATTAAGATCTAGTACTGAAGACCTGAGGAGACACCCTGATGTTTCCAGTTACTGGCCTCTTCAAATGCAGTGAATGTACTTAATTATTAAGTCTGACTCCAGACTGTCTCAAGTTTGGCATTGGAACAAAGCACTATTTCTGAGTTGGTCAATTTATTTCACATGCATGGAATATGCTTCTCAACTGCAGAACTGATATCCAGACTGTTAAGTTTGCATGAAGAGTCAGACACGGAGTGCTTCAGTGAAGAGTTTATTAGTGACTACAGCTCATAACAGACCCGATTTGGCTGGGCTGCGGCTGCTACTTATAGCCAGCAGCCGCAGTTGCCAGCCAATCAGAGTACAGGATTTTCCCGCACTTTTTAAACCAATCATTTCTGACATTTTACAAGAACAGTTCAAACGAAACCAATGACATTCAAACCTGCATACATAACACAGACAGTATGCAATATGCTTATCTGGAAGCCATTTAAATTTTTATATAGTCCAGAAACTGGCAGCACAGACTCATCATTTACATGATAACTATATAGATAATAAAATCAAAGATGCATCTAATTTTCTTGTTTACACATTATTTTTGTTCTTACATTTCAGAGAATGATGTATCAGTATACTCAGATACTGATAAGAGTTGCAAAACTCTAAAATATACCAATATTACCTTAGTAATTAGGGCTTAAATATAGAGTTACAATTGCAGCTCCATTTCATGATTAAGCCAACCACATGAGGGTTTGCTGAAATGACCAATTTCCTGGAATATGCCTCTCCTGTTGATCATTGATTCCTGCAGGCAGGTTTCTGGTATAGAAGAGAATAGCTGTGTTCTGGAAAAGTTCCAAGCTGTTTTAATGAGATTTGCAGTTTGTAGTCTTAAAAGTTTATAATCATTTATAGTTAATAAACACCAAAGCAAGTAATTTTGCTGTGTATCTGGAGTGTTGTTTATGAGCAAAAGCTATTAAAGGCTTTAAAAAGATTATCAGATTCTTAATGACTATTTCTTGATGCAATTTCATTATATTAGGTTATGTAAATGTTAATAAATATTCCTTATGGTTTAAGAGAAAAAGCAACACAGAAGATACAACACACACACACATACACACACGTGCTACAAATACACAACCTGTACACAGCTTTACTCACAGATTGTCAAAAACTGCTTATTCAGCAATTGTGTTATATGTTGTTTCACATATTCATAAACAAATGATTAACATTCTGGACATAAATTCATACTTTGCAACAACTCTTTTATAATCATGTTTTACAATCTTGGTTGGTCCATTATAAATGGTTTTGTTTCTTATAAACTTACTTTAAAAACAAAGCCACAAATGAGGCATTGTGAAAAAATTGTTAGTATGAACAAGCACATAAAGAATCTCATTGCTGAGGACATCATCTTCTCAGAAGCTCTTCTGCTCAAACCATTCTTTCCTAATCTTTGATATTTTTATTTTATTTATTTATCTATCAAACTTATATAGTCATCCATCTCGTGGCAAGTAACTCTGGGCAGAGTAGAAGGAAAGTAGAATCTACACCTCTATAACTGTCTGGTTTGGTTCTGCAACCCAACAGGACAGACACAGACTTCAGGACTGCAAACAAAAACAAAAAATGATTACTACCTATCTGCCTTCAATTAAGGACCTGTATACTGCACGAGTCAAAAAGAGGGCTGTAAAAATATTTACAGACCCCTCACATCCTGGACATAAACTGTTTCAGCTCCTTCCCTCAAAATGATGCTAGTATAGAGCACTGCACACCAGAACAACTAGACACAAGAACAGTTTTTTCCCGAAAGCCATGACTCTGCTAAACAAATAATTCCCTCAACACTGTTCAACTATTACAAAGTCTGCACTACTATTACTGTTAATCTTCTCATCACTCCTTATCACCAATCCCCTCCCACTTGGGACTGTATGACTGTAACTTTGTCGCTTGTATCCTTACAATTTATATTGACTTCTATGATTTGATTGCTTATTGTACCCTATGACTATTACTAAGTGTTGTACCTTATGATTCTTGATGAATGTATCTTTTCCTTTATGTATACTGAGAGTATTTGCACCAAGACAAATTCCTTGTGTGTCCAAACACAGTTGGCCAATAAAGAATTCTATTCTATTCTATTCTATTCTATTCTATTCTATTCTATTCTATTCTAATCATACATTTCAGATTCATATTCCAGAACTTCCTAGAGGCATCACTATTGTACAAGTCCTCTAACAAATGTCCTATTGACATTGTAAACTGCTCAGAGGTGCTATAAAACACTACAGAGCAGTATACTGTTATAATAGCTATTGCTATTATATGCTATTATACAATCTGGTATTAAAAACATGTATTAGCATTATTCTTGATATTTGGAGGCATGAAGCACATAATACCTGAGTGAGAATCTACACCATGTCAAAAGTTAAACATCTATTTCTTTTGTTTTCTTTTGATTATGATTGTTTTGTTTGTCTCTTTTCTATTCTGGCCTGTTATATTTTCTTTTAATAAGCTGGTATTTAATTCTAGCCTCCAGAGTCACCTGGGAGTTAGGCAGCTTATAAATAAAATAAATAAATACCAGACAGTCATAAGAGCTAAAGATTTCTTAATACCATAGATCAGAATATTTGTTCTAATTTTGCCATCACTTCTCCCATCTTTTATGTGTTCCTCTTCTCCTCATTTGCTTGTTAGGCTTGGGTGTGATAACCAGAAATAGTAGGAATTTCAGGTTTAGAAATATAAACATTCAAAAATTAAAAGAGGATGTTGTGATTGTCCTTCCACTGACAAAAAACAATAGGTCAGAGTTAATCTCTATTACTAAATGATGATAATTCCAAATTCAATTAGTTCTTTTGAAATGATGTTCTTTGGCTATTAAAAAAGAAAATCTACAACATTATACAATATCCTTATGCAATATACAATATCAGATACAATATACAATATTTATCAGATACAATGTATCTGATAAATAAAATGGATGGAAAAGTAACTGTAATGAGGCTATGCAAAGTATTTAACTGGTGCAGGGTCCCCAAACTTGGCAAAGTTAAGACTTGTGGACTTCAACTCCCAGAATTCTGGGAGTTGAAGTCCACGAGTCTTAAAGTTGTCATTTTTGGAGACCTCTGAACTAGTTTTTCACAATGCACTGAATAATTAATGAAATACCCTTTGTTTCAAATCATGGCTAAATGAACTGCCATGCACATGTATGTGTGCATCTGTGCATACAAACACACAAAGAAATGCTTCCAAAGCAGCTGTAAAAACCTTGCAAATGTTCTAATTGCATCAATATTCTAAAAATAGATGTTTCACTTGTTTTCCAACTTGTTGCCCAACATCAAAATCAAATGTTCTGCAAAATCCTAATGATTGGTTATTTAGATAAAGGGCAGATTGAAATCTCACTGCTGTGTCTAGGAAATGGTTGAAAACCATATGAATGATACCAAGCCAGCAATTACGTATCATAAATAAGATCACAAAGTACAGGTGACATCACAAAATATAGGTATCTTGTTTGCAGAGGTATAATCTCTTCTACTTGTAAGTGCCTTACAAGTAGAATGGGATACTTGTAACATGACTCCAACCCTAAACTCTCTGTCTAGCAGAATTCTGCAACCCACAGAGAATTTATATCAGTTTCTCCTCTGCAAATAGTCATCTACCAGAGCAGCAATGCATCCACAGTAAAATCAGTCCAGTGTCATCCAGGAATGTATGCAATTGCACAGGTTATCACATGTTAAAGAACTCTGCCCTCAAAGTACATACCTACAATTTGATAGTAGCTAGTGGTTCCATGCAGTGAGGAGGGAGGAGAGCTTGCAAGATACCTTGGCTTTGGAGCCCTTCCTGGGTGTTTGCAGAAGCTGCCCTGCTTAAGTGAGGAGGGAGGGGAAGAAAGCATGTGAGATATCTTGGCTTTGGAGCCTTTCATGGGTGTTTGCCAAAGCTGCCCTGCAATGGCTTGTTCTCATCTCCCAGATCCAGAGAGAGAAAGAGAGAGATTTGTTGATTGTAAGCTCCTTGAAGCTGAGAAGTTGCTGCAAAACGTGATTTTCCTGAGTTTTAAGGAGCCTGAAGCTGCTGTTGTAATGAAGTTAGACAAGTGGCAAGACTGCTAAATTGGCCATGCCCACCCAGTCACATACCCACATAGCCACACCCACCCAGTCACACGACCACATAGCCAAACATCCCAGCTACTCTACCCAGTCACATGCCCACATAACCATGCCTACCCAGCCAGTCTGGCCCTCCCAAAAGTCTGTGAATTGGCCCGTTTAAAAAGTTTGAGAATACCTCATCTTTACTATGGTTGCTGGTTTGCTTTTGCAGAGCCATCTTCAGTTCAGCCTACCTTCCTCAGAAGGCTTATTTTTAAAATTTGTAATAGCGAAGTACCAAAAAACCAACAGTAAAAAATATTATATAGTGAAAGAAAAAAATAATTCCAGATATAAAATAGTGATTTCGATAAACTAAATGTGACAAAGAACAGAAAAAATAAAAAAGGTAAAAAATCGATACATCCATAGGCACTGATGTAAAATTAATTCAGTCCTTGGGGTTATTATTATTGTATCTGCCTTGTACAGAAAAATATTGTTCCATCTTCTGATTCTTAGAATTAAGAAATATTTCAAAAATAGACAATTGACTCATATCTATACTTTAAAATCAGGATAAGTTTATCTTCATTTTTTTTTGCAAAAAAGTTTTTATTTTTAAGACAAACATACAAACAAAACATAAAAACATAAAAACACCTTCCATTTTATATATATACAGTGTGTCAGTTGGTTACAAATCTTTTGTGCTATCCTTTTTGTCATCAACACTCACAATTTATATAAACTTTCACATTGTCAAGTTAACCTATGCTTATATGTTTATCAGTTATTAAACATCTATGACTAGGCTATTCATTCCATCATTTTATACAAGATATTCCTAATTTTTATGTTAAAATTTATATTATCCTTTCATCCAATGGTTATATATGTCTATATTGTATTTTATATCAATCTATTAAACTTCTTTTACAAAATTATCTACTCTATTACATTACTTATTCTTTTTGTCCAACCATTGATAAAACAAATCCCATATCATATAAAATTGTTTATCTTCTTGCTCTCTAATTTCAAATGTCAACTTACTCATTTCAGCACAGTCCATAATTTTCTTAATGACTTCCTCCTGCATAGGTATTTTATCATTTTCCCAATTCTTAGCAAATACAATTCTAGCTGCTGTTAAAACATTTACAATCAAATATTTCAACTCTTTATTGTAAATTTCTGGTATGATTCCCAATAAAAATATTTCTGGTTTAAAGTCTATATGTTGTTTTATCATTTTTCCAACCACGTGTGGATTTTAGTCCAATATCTTTTGCATCCAAACACGTCCACCACATATGGTAATACGAGCCAGGTGTCTGATGACATTTCCAACATTTATCCAATTTATTCTTAAACATTCTCGCAATTCTCATCAGGGGTAAGTGCCACCTGTAAAACATCTTATACAGATTTTCTTTATAAGCAGTTGACATTGTTATTTTATAATTTTGAGATCATAGTTTTTGCCATTTCTCTAAATCAATCCCATATCCAAAATTTTCCCTCAAGCATCAACGTTTCTTTAACTTGCTCCTCCTCCAGTTTAAATTCTAATAAATATTCATAAAGTTTTTAATTACATTTTCATCAGTACCTATCAAAATTTTATCTAATTCAGCCAACTTATCATAAATACCTTCTAATTTAATATCTTCATCAAATCTAGATTGTATTTGCAAATATGAAAACCAGTTCATTTTTGTGCCTTGTTCTTCCAATGCTTGCATAGATTTAAGTTCACCCTTTTCATTCAATATCTCACCATATCTAACTGTTTGTTCCTTTTTGTATATTATTGGATATGAAAAAGCTTCAATTGTAGATATCCATAACAGAATTTTTAGATAGTATTGCTTTTAGTCTTTTCCCAGTTTAAAAACAAAGCCTCTTGAATATAATGTCTTCTAAAGTACCCTTGTGTTTTAGTTTCCTTATACCAAAGAAATGCATGCCACAGGTCATGCCCGTCAATAATCTACTGTTCCTTAATGTTATCCATTCTTTACCCACATCAAATTTGCCTGATAGTATAATTCCCAGTTGGGCAGAGCAAACCTCCTCTTATTCTTGCGTCTTGTAACAGTTTAAGTTTTATTCTCGCTTTCTTGCCCTGCCAAATATATTTCAACACAATTTTATTTAAGTCTTCAAAAACTCTTTCCCTAATCTAATTGGAATTGTCTGGAATAAATATAAAATTTAGGCAATACATTCATCTTAATTGTTGATATTCTTCCAATCAATGATAATTGTAAATTTTCCATTTTTCCAAATCTGTCGCAATCTGCTGTTTGAGTTTAATATAATTGTCCTCCTTCAGTGTGCTACATCTTGGTGTAATGTATATCCCTAAATACTTGACCTTGTTTGTGACCTGTATTTCTACAACTTCTTCCAGTTCTTTCTTTCATCTTGTTAGCATATTCTTTGTTAATATCTTTGTTTTATCCTTATTAATTTTCAAACCAGCTACTTTTCCATACTCTTCTATCTTTTCTATTAATTTAGGTGCTGTTTCCAATGGATCCTCTAGTATAAATACCAGGTTGTCTGCGAAAAAATAATAATAAGATAATACTTGATCAGTATTGTTGACAGAAAAATCATTGCAATGACTTGAATTACCTTGAGGTAAGATGGAAAGGCTATAAATAAGATAGATAGATAGATAGATAGATAGATAGATAGATAGATAGATAGATAGATAGATAGATAGATGATATACAGACAGGCAGACATGATAGTAGTGAGTTTCCTTGAAATATTCCTCTCTTGATATTAACCTCTCCCAATCTATTACATTGACCAGCAACTGTGTTTTCTATTGTGATCTTTGCACAAAATTTTTGATGTTTATACTGACTCCAGTTATTTCGAAGCACTTGTTTATCCAGTCATATGGCAAGCAATCAAATGCCTTCTTGTATCCTGCTATATTCAAGTTGGTCTTCCTTCTCTTGCAGTTTTCCAAAATCACCTTGTCAGTTAGGAACTTTGTTCCTTTGCTGTTTGGGCAGTTTTATTTCTACTCAGGTGGAAAGACCTTGTTTTCAACAAGATGCTGTTAGACTGTCTCGGCTACGGCAACAGTTAGTAATTTGACAGTTGTTAATAAGCAGGTACAGTAATTGGCCAGTAGTTGCCTGATGCTGCCCTGTTTGTTCTAGCTTTCATTACAAGTAGGTTTTGCCAGAAGTGAACCAATCTTGGACTTCACTTCCATGCAGTATGTTGTTAAACTGCCCTCCTGTGAGTGGTTGTAGATCAGTCAGATGTGTCAGCCAAAAAACATGTATTTCATCTTTACTTGGTACCAACCAATTCTTGCTGTCCTGTGCCCTTTTCTTCATCATTTCTGCTGCTATTGCAAGTTTTTTCATTTCAGTTTCTCTTTTAAATTTGTATCCATCTGTGATGACCCAGGACATAGAACAGAGATAACCCAGTCAGATAATAAGTAGGGGTCCCTTTATTAGCTCCAACTTTGTCCTCAATATCCTGGTTACCTTCTGGTTTGGAGAAAAACTCTCCCAGGAACCTGCAACAGAAAAATTCTCCCAGGAACCTTTGGCTGCAGATATTCTAGTCCAAAACATAGTAAACAGAAAATTTTAAACTATAAATCCAACAAAGTAAGATAAGGCAATAAATCCAGCACGGCATGATAAGGAGTTCCAGAAGTGAAGTAAGACGGCAGTAAATCAGACCAATAGGGAGGATTCCAGGAACACAGATAACAGCAGCCAACATTTAGATAAACTAAACATTTTCCCCCGGCAAACACAGCTTGCAACTGCCTCTCCTTTAAACTCCCTTCCCAGGTGTGCCTTGTGAAGGAATTGGGGCCCTTTCCTTCCTCATAAGCCATGCAACCCAAGTTGCTCTCTTCTCCATTCTTCCCTGCATGCCCTAGGATGAAAGGGGGGTGGGTCTTGGTCTTCCTCTGAACCCCCTTCCCTTGTTCTACCTGTTTCCTGCTCTTCCCAGGCTGACTTTGCCCTTCCCCAGTTTCCTTCACAGCCAATGGAACCACTCCCCTGCTCCCTGTCAACTGTTCTTCTTTCGCCTCAGAGTCAGACTCGGATGCGGGCATGACACCATCTCTTTTATCCATGCTGCATTCTTATTGCATTTCTTTGCATTGTCCCATAGCTGCATTCAAAACTGCATTGTTTCTTCTTCAGGTGTTGATTGGTTCAATGCATTAATAAATTGGTAGAAACATTTCTGATTTGATTGAAATTGGAGATTCTGCCCCTAGCATTCAATTCAAGCTTTGCATCTGTTGATCTTCTTGGCTATAGCTTGGCTGTTAGTTGTTTTATTATTTCTAGATGATAATTTATTGATTCTTTGATCTTTTTGTTCTTCAGAATTTTTGTTTCACCTGTTCTAGCTTATTTGCATCTGATTTTACCATGCTGTCTTATTTTCCAACATGATCTTTGATTTTGATGGTGAAGTGTTGCTTTTTTTTCCTTGTATTTTTTGTTTTTGATTATGCATCCAGGTATTCAGTTGTAAATGCAATCGAACTGTACATTAGTTGGTTAGTTTCTTCAGCAGGTGAGCTGGTGCTTATATTTGCTATCACAGTACTTGGCATATTTTCATACTTGTGCTAATTATTATATTTTTTACTTCTCTTCTCTCAAATAGATAGTTACACACACACACAAACACACACACACACACACATCAACCCAAGACAGAATAAGCATATATAGTAACTTTCATCCCAATCCATCTCAAAGGATTGTTGTTGAACAAAATATTAGGAGGCAGGAATGTGTGTGTATGACAGAGAGAGAGGGGGAAAGGGGGAGAGGGAGGGAGAGGGGGGGAGGGAGAGGGAGAGAGATGTCTCATATATCTGCCTCCTAATGTTTTGTTCAACAACAATCCTTTGAGATGGATTGGAATGAGAGTTATTAGCCCAAAATCACCAAGCTGGCTTTCATGGCAAAGTGAAACTCTGGAACTCATATTCCCTTAGTTTCCAGGATAGTATCTTTAGCACTATACCAAACTGACTCTCAACATCAATATCTATAATGGATGAGTTTTCCAGTTCCTTTGTCAAGCTAGAAAAAAGCTCTCCTTTCAACATTAAGTTATCTTTGTAACAAAATAGGTGGGATCTTCCTAACAAGCTATGTGGTGTTAAAAAAAAACCCTATATAAATGGTAAACTCCACACAATGATGCAAATACAGGCTTTTCTATAATATAAATGGATGTGTGAAATGCCTGAAAACAATCGAACAAAGCCCTATCTGAGCCATTTGTCTATTCTTATCTGAATGCTTACTGTATGTGTGGAAATGTGGGTTATAAATGGAGTGAACAAATAAAATTGAGGACCCAAGATTGTTGGGGCAATAAGCTGACTTTGTAAAATCAGTAACAGTAATAAGCAGGCATATTCAATGGAATGAAGGCTATTGCTGAGCACATTGGGTTGTATCCCAAAATTGTAAGCCGCCCTGAGTCTTCGGAGAAGGCGGCATATAAATGTAATTAAAAAATTATTCATAGTAAGGGCTTTTTATCCAGCTAATGAGAGCATAGTAGCTAGTACTAATGATATGAAACTAGACACACCAAGGTTCAAATCCACCTTCAGCCAGAGAATCTCACTTTGGGCCACTCACTTTCTCTTATCCCAATTTTTTCAGGATTCTTACAAGAAAAAGTAGAAAGAGGAGTGTTATGCTTGTTGCCTTGTGTTCCTGTATGAAAACTGGGATTTAAATCTAACAAGCACCACTCTAGTCTATGGAAATTCTTAGATATCCAGGTCATGATTGTCCCACAAAGGTGCTTTTTCAAAAGGCGACTGGACTTGGTTTTTCCTTGAAGATATTTTCCTTTCACCCAAGAAGCTTCTTCAATTCTGTTGGAATGGTCAGTAATTCAGTCAGAACTAAAGAAACTTCTTGGATGAAAAAGAAACATCTTCAATGAAAACAAAGTCCAATCACCTTTGGAAAAGCACTTTTGGGAAGCACCACTCTTGCTTGTATTACTAATACAGATAGTCCTTAACTTAGAACAATTCATTTAGTGACTGTTCTAAGTTACAATGGCACTGGAAAAAGTGACTTAAGACTGTTTTTCATACTTGTCCCCATGGTCATGTGATCAAAATTCAGACACTTGGCAACTGACTCATATTTGACAGTGTCCCAGGATCATTTGATCCCTTGTGCAACCTTCTTAGAAGCAAAGCCAATGGGGAAGCAAGATTCACTTAACAACCATGTTACTAACTTAACAACTGCAGTAATTCACTTAGAAAGGTCACAAAATAGAACAAAATTCAGTTAACAGATGTTTCACTTAGCAATAGAAATTTTGGGCTCAATTGTGGTTATAAGAAGAGGAATCACATTGCAAGTAAATATATATTTGGAATTGAACACAAGCTAATACAGAATGTTGTTTTTTTTCCAAACTAAGCAGTGAACGAAAAATTATCTAATGTGCAATTGATTGCTTTATTGATAGAAGAAAAACTTCAGTCCTCCTGGCTTTGAGCTATTACCTATGAATCATAATTATCAGATGAAATTAGTGTATTACCTGTAAGGAAAAATAAGATTATTTAAAAGGGGGAAAATGAAACATATCCAACGTAATCTTGCTTAAATAAACCAAGCTTGCCTGATCTCTCAATTAAAAATAAATCAGGCACACACCAAATGGGTTTCAGTAGAGTGAGGCTTCCTAATTGAAAATCACCAAATGTAAATCCTAACATGTCTTCATTTTGTTTCAGACTAGTGCCAGTAGAAATCATTATCAGGTTTATGTAATCATTCAACTTGTTCTTCATATTTAAAGGGCCAGACACAAGTTGTTTGCCTACGTCTCTGAAAATAGACTGGACATGTGTCTTCCTTTGCTCAGATCAGCATTTTTTAAAGACTTGGATGGGTTGTCTTAAGCAGCAATTTAAGGAAATAGCAGTAGCACTTAGACTTATATGCCACTTCACACTGCTTTACAGCCCTCTCTAAGTGGTTTACAGAGTCAGCATATTGCCCCCACAATCTGGGTCCTCATTTTACTGACCTCGGGAGAATCCACAGATCATGCCACCATGGATCTCTAATGGGGATGTTTTGCTGTGACTTCCAAATCAGGTGACTAGCATTTTGCAAAGCAAAAACTCAACCTAGAACCCCACATGGAACATAGAGGAATTGTTTAAAATAAATAAAAATGGTGTAGCTCTGATCATAATCACAGGGCCTTGGTGGTGCAGGCTGTTAATAGCCTAGCACTTAGTTCCAGCTGCCTGTAATTATTGCAGGCTCGAATCCCACCAGGCTCAAGGTTGACTCAGCCTTCCATCCTCTCAGGGTAGGTAAACTGAGGACCCAAGATTGTTGGGGGCAATAAGCTGACTTTGTAAAAATGCCGCTTAGTAATAAGCAGGCATATACAATGGAAGGAAGGCTATTGCTGAGTGTATTGGATTGTATCCCAAAAATTGTAAGCTGCCCTGAGTCTCCGGAGAAGGGCGGGATATAAATACGAATAAAAAAAATAAAAAAATAATGGTTTTTAACTGGCTCTAGTCACCATAGGAATGAACCCATGAGATTGTCTACAATATGCCCTTAATGTATCAAATGATCTGCTTTCCAAGGAAAGGGGTAGCCCCCAGGTTTACTAGTCCTCATAATTGAAATGGGGTATCCAGGTAATGGAAGAGATCGCACAAAAAATGGAAGTCAAATCATAATACAAGTGGGCAGATGTACTTACTGCCTGACTTGGGTATCCGCCTTTATAGGAACCATTGTTTGGAGAGATCTCTATATTTATTGATCTAAGGCAGGGATCCCCAAACCTGGCAGCTTTAAGACTTGTGGGCTTCAACTCCCAGAATTCTCCAGCCAGCTATGCAAGCTGGAGAATTCTGAGTTGAAGTCCACATGTTTTTGCCAAGTTTTGAGACCTCTGATCTAAGGGACTGGTTTGAACAGTAGCACTTTTTGTGTGGCCGCCAACATGATTGGATCTGTACTATATGGCACCCACTATTTCTTATTCATTTTCCTTTCTGTGGAGATGAGATTAATGAAAAAAACAGATCTCCCCCGCATTCTTCAGATTTCATTTAGAAGCTCTTAGGAAAACAATAAGAGCAAATCTGCAATTTAAAATCTTGTTTTGAATCACAGTGCACTGAAGCAGCTACGCCACTCTTGACAAGAAGATAGATGGAGACAGAAGACTTTCCCAAACAACTCAGCATTTTGCAGAGAGAGGCAATCATCAGACAGAAAATTAAAGGTAATTTTGCATAAATACATATTTCCAGCATTTGTGTTCATATTACTCATATGTGCTCATATTACTTTGAAAGAACCTAAAAGGGTTTAAGGTCAACTGTATAGCAGCTGCATATAAGCAAGAGAAGGGAATTAAAATCAGATGTTTTCCAATATCTAGTGAATAATTTAATTTCTAAACCTCTCTCTTATGCATATTATTTCAGGAAGAACTAAAGAAAATTATATTATTGTAAAATGGAAATGTAATTTACTGAACTCTAATCTACTGACTAGAAAAATTTTCTTCTTTGATATTTGGGAAGTTTTTCTATAACATTATTTTTCATTTATGCATAAGAAAAATGCAGTTAACACCTGCATTATGTTGAAGTTTTTTTCTGTTATTTTCTTTTACAATGTATGTTTAGGCAGATCTCTTGGCTACATTATGCACTTTTAGCACACCTTTAAATTATGATCTGTTCTGGAGAGAAGCATGATAGCCAAGTACATATCATGTCTTCTCTATATTGGCCAGCTTCCCGTACTTCAACTAAATCTCAAGGGAATACATCCTGAAAATGACCATCCCAATCAGTTTACAACCACAAAGTAAACGAACCTTTGAAGTGAACTTGGCTGAAGCCATCTTGTGCTGCCTCAGAGAGGGGGAAGGGAGGGCGGAAGTAGATAGCCTGGCTAACAGTCAAAACAAAAAGTTTTCCTGTGGGAACCAAGGTCATCATAACAGGTGGCTGTTGAAGGAGGAGAGGAGCCTGCCAGCTATATTAATTGGACATTGTGACTGGAAATGCCTGGGAGGAGGGATTTTTACTCTTTTAATTAGGTGAAAACTGCAGAAACTTTTAGAGTTGGTTTTCACCAGCTGTGCCAATATGATGTATCCAATAAACTTGTTATTTGAGGAAACTACTTGCCTCAGAGTTCTGCTTTCAATGGGTATGCTACTGAAACCCGACATTAAGCTCAAAAACAATATCAACAGAAAAACTGAATGCCACTATGAATCAATCTTAAAATGAAGTATCTCCTACATTGGGAAAACCATTTGGGAAAATTGGAACATCTGCTATAATACCACATTGGTTAATATGGTCACCTGCATCATTCTTCAAACAAGGACTTGAAGATGTCTAGTCTAATGAAAAGAAAGACTAGGGAGACATGATAGCAGTGTTCCAATATCTCAGGGCTGCCACAAAGAAGAGGAGTCAAGCTATTCTCCAAAGCACCTGAGGGCAGGACAAGAAGCAATGGGTGGAAACTAATCAAGGAGACAAGCAACCTAGAACTAAGGAGAAATTTCCTGACAGTGAGAACAATTAATCAGTGGAACAACTTGCCTCCAGAAGTTATGAATGCTCCAACACTGAAAGTTTTTAAAAGATGTTGGATAACCATTTGTCTGAAGTGGTGTAGGGTTTCCTGCCTAGGCAGGGGGTTGGACTAGAAGATCGCTTGAGGTCCCTTCCAACTCTATTATTCTATTCTAAGACAAAAGAGCATACAGAAAGACAACAATGTAGAAGTGAGATACCAATCCTTACCCAGTCGAGGCAGTTTGGCTTTATTATTAGAATTGCAGCTATGGCACTATGAAAGATAAAAGGAATTGAGATGGTCTAAAAACTAAGAAAGGTGACACTTGAGATATGATGTATTTGGGAGTGACTCAAAACAGAGCAAGAAGCTGTTGGCCATCAAGAACACACTATCATTTGTAAAACTGCCAGATTAAAGATAAAGAAATATTTGCTTTGGCTGAGACAAACTATTAAAGCATTCTGGTACTCCAGTGTAAGGAGATATTTGACTTCATTTTGACTGAGACACAAACTACAGATTTCTTACTTGTAAATTTCAAATATTGTTGTATCTTCTCAATTAATATAATTAGTTGTGCTTTTGTTAAAATAGTAAAAAGTCATTATTACTGATTTTTTCATAAAACATTTAACATTTGCCATTTCGTGTTACTAATAAAGATAATAATGGGATTGAAATATATAAGTCTAAATTGGAAAAGCGATGGGTTTTTCATTTCTGTTCTGTATGACTCGGGTTCTTTGACAAAACTATGGATGAGATTCAAGAAGTGAATGTTTGAATGGCATTGTCTCTGGTAACAAAGAAGGACTCGGCTGAAACAAATGCAGATCACACATTAAACATTTTGATTTTTAATGGGCTCACTTATTTTGTCAATAAATAAATAGGACTAAAATCTACATTGAAATCAACAAACAGCAAAACTTTATAGTAGAAAACACACAAGGATCCTGCTAAACATGGCAAGCTCATATCAAGTTTCTTTCCAGATTAGTCAATGCTAATCTGTTATGAAATGAAGCAAGGAAATGAATATCATATTGGAATATGACATAACTAATTCTAGAATTTCTATTAGTGAGCAGAATTGATATTAAGATATGTCCTTTCCAAGGGAAGTGCTTTTCAAAAAAAATCCAACTGCCATTGAAGAAAGAGAGAATTATGATTTCTGATTTTAACACAACAAAATCAAAATCTTGTGTTGGTAGCTCTCAACCCATCAACTAAGTGCCTCCATTCACTTCATTTATTACTCATCATAAAAGTTATGAGTTCAATTTACTAATCTGACAGAACACTTATTACAGCTTGCTTTTTATATTGGGAGAACTACAACAAACCATCAGTAAAATGGATAACAAGTCCCCTGGAACTAAACTGATTAGCAAAATAGTTGCCTGAGTAACACATTACATGAAGGAGTTGCAATGTTTTAAGTGACATGGTTCCTTATTTTCTCTCTAAAATTCTAGTTTTTAAAAGATGATTTGCCATAATATCTCTATTCAGGAAGAGAAGAGACTGGTGCTTTCCAAGTTCTGATCCCATCATTATTCCATGGCATATTAAAATGTAAACTGATCTAAATCAGCAGCATTCTGCAAGCAGCACCCAATTATTTTTTACCTGCTTCTCTTCTTGAAAATGAGAATTCCTTTTATGTTGGAAAACGTGTGGGAAAGTTATTTGTTTATTTAGTCCTTTGAAAGCAATAAAAATGCAACAGGGATGCCAAATGTTTTCATTAGAGGTTCTTTTTTTTAAATTACAGTTTTGAAAACTGATGCTGAAATCTGCAATGGAGATAGAGAAAGCTTTTACTTAATTGATCTGACATCTTTGATCTTGATGATGTAGTGAGAATTAAAGCAAAATTAAAATGTAGGCATTCCTAGATAGGCAAAGTTACCAAAGATATTTGATTCCCATCCTTGCCTAGTTACTTCTTCTGATAAAACATCAGCCAAATTGTTTTACTATATCCAGATGAAAAGAAAGAAGTCACATATGGATGCTACTTAGCAGTAAGGAATGGTAAGGGCCCTACATGAAAGTAAATATGGGCAGACGGAAAACCTGTCAATCTTGAAATGCAAAAGAAAAGGTAAGGAGGATGCTAATGCTGAAAGTTTTTTTGTCTCTGCATGAAAAAAATAAACATACTACAGATGATTGATGAAGCAATAGGTATAGTTTCCTGCCAATTAAAATTTAATTCTTCTGATATGGTTAAAACTAAAGCAAGAAATCACCCTTCACAATAGACTATGCTCTATACCATTAGTTCTCAACCTGTGGTCCATGGACCATGGTATCTACATATTTACATATACATCAGCACAATCTCTTCCGATAATGTACTCAACATCTGTCTGACCACAGTAGAATGACTCCAAATTGGGCAAACTTTGAAGCACAGTTGGGCAGTTCTTGCTTTTCTCCTGATTGTTTAGATAGTTGCAAAGAATATACTAATAACTTAAAAGCAAATTCTTTTTAAATGCACAAAGTTACTTGTAAGAGAAATGCCAAACTGCTGAAGATCACATAACTTTTCTATTTGCAGGAAGTGACACATAAATCTAAAGCTTAGTATAGATAGTAATATCATGATGATGTCAAGCTATATTCTCAATATGGTCAGATAACACTCCCTCCTGAAGTGGGCTTATTCTTACCTTCCTTTTATCAATGATAAATCATTGTTAAGGCTGGTCAGACCAAAATTTTCTCATGGATGAAGTCCCAGTCAAAATTAACTCAACAATACTGAAATAAACAATGTATAGTATTATTGGGTTTAATCACTTTAAAATGCTTTTCTTCCTTCAAATATAAATGTGTTTCATGAAGTTCTTGCCTAAAACACAGAGAAAAGGTTTTCTAGGGTTAGGTATGACTTGGCCTATTCCTCAGAATAGTAAACAAATTAAATCAACTTTTTCAATCAATTTGGAACCAGCCTACAATCCTGTAAGGACTCAGATCAATCAAGCAACCAACCAAAGACAATGCCAACCATCTCTTCACTAGGTGTTCTGACCCAAACCCTTTTCCAATAAAACAAACATGAACCAAAGGGAATAGAAATCTTTTAATGATTCTTATGAATCCCCAGTTAAAAGGCTGCTGCAAAGTAATTAACTTTGATAAATACAAGCCTTGCCAAAACTATCGAGGATTGCCAAGATAACAGATAAGAAATATTTCACAATACAAGAGTCTTCAAATACCAACTTAAGATACTGCAATGTCCACAAAGCTGGAGTTTCAAAACGTTTTTGCTTCCTACAAAGAACATGTGATTCACAGCTGGCTTTTATTTTCTTGAAGGAGGGGCCATTGCCTTGCAGCCTTATTCCTGAGTCGCCATGATGCTGCAGCTGTTCTTTCCTACCAGCAGCCCTCGTGCACAGCACTTGGCACAGGCTCCTTGGGAACCTCCTCATCACTGCTACCAGCCCCCACAATCTCTGAAGGCAGAAGTCCACTCCCTAATGGTCCTGGCCCTTATCTGAGTCCTCACTCTCCTCAGCCATCCACACCTGCTGCTGGCTAACAACAACACTAGGGGACCTTCCTACAACATGACTAATTGACCTCATAACCAACCAACCACATGACCACGTAAGACAAAATAAAAGCGAAGGAGAACTGGGATGAGATACCTCAACCAAAGTCCTGCTGATGATATTACTTGGTCTGGTGACTAAACATTTGAAAGCCAGACAGCTAGCTTGGAGAATAAAGCACTGTTAACATCTACCACCCAAGCTACAAATATTTTCTACTATTTTAAATCAACTTCGCTCATGAAAATTAATGTCCTTAATCCATTGCTTTAAAAAGAAAAATATCTCATTGTGGCAATGTTTGTAACAGAGACAAGATCTAAGGTTGAGAATTTATCTTTGTATATTGCCTATTGATGGGACTTGTTAAGTTTGCATGAAGAGTCAGGCGTGAAGAGCTTCAGTGAAGAGTTTATTAGTGACTACAGCTCGAATGGACCCGTCTTGGCTGGGCTACAGCTGCTACTTATAGCCAGCAGCTGCAGTTGCCAATAATCAGAGTGCAGGGTTTTCCGCACTTTTCAAACCAATTTGACATTTTACAAGAAGAATTCAAACTAAACCAATGACATTCAAACCTACATACATAACAGGACTCATTTATGGAATTTATACCTTGCTATTTCACCAATGACTGGTACTCACAGATATTTGACTTAAAGGGTTGTAAGCATGTTTAGTGCATAACTGAAAATGAGCAAAGCTTTGAATCTTTTCTATTAGCAATCAGAAGAAGCCACTGAAAGAAATATTATGCCTTCATTTCCCACTTGAAATGAAGGCTTAATGAATAAGAGGCTTCATTAACTTAAAAGGAATATAGGAATTAAATAATGAATGCTTGAGAACACTTCTGATATTCCAAATAGGAATACAACACAAATCCCTATATCCATTAATACCGATATTCTAGAGGTCTATCATAACTGAAAAGAAAGTATAATATTGGACAGAATCAAAAGAAACAAAAATGGTTATAAAATAAGGAAAAATATGATTAAAAAAGCAACTTTTTCTTCCCTTAAGTTAGGAAAGGTGACAAAATGTCACTATGATTTACATTTTACCTAAAACGCTGTGCTTCCTTCCATAAAGTTAATCACGTTCACAGTAAAATGTATAAATATTTATATTTTATATGCTCTAAATATAGCCAGAATGAAATGTGAATTTGTGAATATTTGAAAAATATATCTATCTATATAATTTCATTATAAGGTATTTAGAAAGCTCCAGCTCAGAGCTCATGTATGGCATCAATGCCAGATCGTATTTTGGCCCAGTTTCCTCTTTGAATGAAAATAATATTTATATCTGTATTAGATCTAAGATACAATTTATTTTAAAAATGTTCAACTTATTTAATATAACATTTCAGAGCCATCTCTTCTAGTGCATGCAGATCCCTTAGGTTTTTATTGTTGCATATTTGTTCGATAACATTGTCCACCAATATTGTCAGTAGAGGTTGTCCTGGACTTACAACCACAGTTGAATCCAAGATTTCTGTTGCTAAGCAAGACAATTGTTAAATTTCACCCCATTTTATGACCTTTCCTGACACAGTTGTTAGCGGAATCATTGCAGTTGTTAAGTTACACGGCTGTTAAATGAGTGTGGCTTTCCCATTGACTATGCTTGTGAGAAGGTCACAAAAGGTGATCACATGACTTTGGGACTCTGCAACCATCATAAATATGAGTCAGTTGCCAATGATCTGAATTTTGGTCACATGTCTATGGGATTCTACAAAGGTTATAATGTGAAAAACGGTCATGTCACTTTTTTCAGTACCGTTGCAATCAAACACTCACTAAATGAATTGTTGTAAGTCGAGGAATAGCTGTATTTGTTTCTGTCAGAACCAGCAAACTTCTGCTTATAATCAATAATCTAGTGACCTCCTCCTCAGTCAGATACCATTTTTATTGGAGTTCTTTTTCCAAATATTAGAATGTTATCCACTGTCTCTTGCCTTGCATTATATTTACAAAATACTGAAGTTTCAGCTTTGTTCCGGTGCCACTCTGATTCTTCTTCATGTAGGACTGAAGGATTTGTCAGTCCAGAGTGAAACTTTGGCAGCTACATGCCTCTTCATTTCAACTTGCCATTAGAGTAAGTGAGGAAGGAGATATTGGTTACAAGTGGGTTAAGTCAAAAATGAAATTTCTACATTTCCACTGAAGCTTGTGAGAGTCTGGAAACTTTTCAAGGGTATCTTAACAGGTGTGAAGTCGAGGCAGATGGTTCCCATAACAAAGAACTTGTTTACTTGGTCTATGTGAAAGCCTGGAGTTTTGGCTGGGAAAAACTTGGTTTAATACTATGAACTGATACTTGAGAATCTCAGAGTTAGTTTTGCCTTGACATGACTATGCAATGTATTAAATAAACAATAAGCTTCTCAAAAATGAAACAGTCCTGGACTTTTATTTTGATACTCAAACTGGATGTTGACATTGTCTTTCTTGTGGTCTAAAATATTCTCCATCCCTGTGGAGTTCTTCTGATGGTTTAGCTTTCATTTCAATATCATTTCAACAATATGTTACGGTAAGGAAGAGCATCTCCTTTATAATAAATACATTTGGTATCAATGTCATATCTGTTCACTTTAATATCTAGCTTAGATTTATCATAGACTTCTTCTCAAGAATCAGACATCTTTTTATTTTACAGTCCAACACTATGAATGTCTATTTTTAGCACCAAAGTCTGTTTCATCTTTTTCTTTGCCTATTTACATTGCTATTGACCAGTGGTGGGATTCAGTTTTTTTTACTACTGGTTCTATGGGCATGGCTTGGTGGGCATGGCAGGGGAAGGATATTGTAAAATCTCCAGCCAGAGGTGGTGTTTGTCAGTTCTCCAAACTACTCAAAATGTCCACTAATGGTTCTCCAGAACTGGTCAGAACCTGCTGAATACCACCTCTGCTATTGACATCAATTTGTTGAGTAAAAAATAAAAATTGCTTACAATTCAACCCTAGCTGTTTTCTTCCCTGTCCTTCTTGGTATGGGCTCCCTCTTTCGTGGCAAATTGATATTTCATTATAGATCTTCCTCTTCATAGACAATATCTATCATAGATACTGAGATCTAATAGGTAGGGCCTTGGAATTTTCACCAGATAGGTTGTACTCTATTTTCCATTCAATAAGATTATCATAAATATGAGCACAGAGCAGTGTGAATAATTTTGGTTTTTAAAATGCTTTTTCAAATTCTTTGTTATGATTGACACATCCAAGAAACAGAATCCAAGTGGAATAGGTAACTGAAATGTCCAGGGTTTTGCAAAAATAGAAAAATAAAAGAAATTCATAGGAACACATGAGATCCTGAGATAAAATTGTGATTTCTAATAGAGGACAGTGGTGGTATTCTACCAGTTTGGCCCAGTTCTGGCATACCGGTAGCGCCAAAGTTCAGCTGGCAGAGAACCAGTTCGCTCCAAGTCTCTCCGACATTCTGCAGTTGGGCCCACCCACTTGCCCCTGCTCCTAGGTTCTTTTTAACCTCTCAGCTGTTTGGCACGGCAGAGAGGATTGCTGTACTAAACAGCTGAGAGGTGCAGTAGCTTGGTTTTTACTGTTTCAATGTGTGCACGTGCATTTGGCATCGCGTGCATGTCATGCAAGTTGCATGAGTCACGTGACCCCCCTGCAGCTATGCCCAGTGTTACGTACCGACGTGGTTCTCGTTCTAGTCCGCAGTTCTGGAAGGAATTGTGGCCGTTGTTCATTGACTGGCCAGTCTGACAGCTGCAATATAAAGGAGCTGTCAGGAGAGTCAGCTGTTGCCCGCCACCACACATGAACTCGCTAACTTGTGTCAGCCACGGGTAACCAGTTATGTTACAATAAACATTCTAACTGTTTAAAGGGTTGTCTCCCATTACTGACACTGCTACCATACCACCCACAAGCCATGCCCACAGAACTGGTGGTAGGAACTTTTGAATCGCAACACTGATACAGGAATAGGAGGGTCAGGGCAATGGTGGGCTGCTGCTGGTTCAGACTGGCTCGTCCGACTGGTAGTTCTACGAATACTGGTTCGGCCCACTCACCCATCTGGATGCTGTCCCATCCTATATATCTCACATTTTTGCTTGTGTGCTATGCCCTCACAGCCCAGTTGCTTTCCGCGCCTCTACCGATCTACTCACCCTGGCTGCCATGTGCAGGAAATTATTGTGGTTTTGCAGCCATGTGCAAGCGCAGATGGTGTACGCGCATATGAAGGGGGCATGCATGCATGTGCACTCACATTTTTGGCAAACTGGTTGTTAAAGTATGTGGAGCCCACCTCTGGGTCAGGGTCTCTTAAATCAGGCTGCAACCAATCAACAAAATGACCATCTTATCTCAAATTAAGATGGTCATTCCCTCGCTCAAAAAAAAGAGCTTTGTTCACATCTGTCCATTCATAGAGACTGAGGAGATTGTATCTCATCATCTGACTGTTCCAGCTCCAGGTCTGAGGATGATGTGGCTTGATGTCTGCTGATGTTGACATTCCCTTAATTCAGCTGGAACACTTCATCGTCAGAATTATGGGACATTATTTTGATAGAGGCAATGCACTTAGTTTGGTAATGAAATGTCTGCAACAAAAACCAACAAGCTCAGAGACAACCAAGAACCTGACATTGTTTGTTTGTTTGTTTATTTAATGAGAACTCTTAGATTCAAATATAATTTCAATTTATTTCAGTTTTAGCTCATTTGGCTGCCTTGCCTTTAACTATTCGGCTATAAAACAACGTGATATCTTTCTGTAAGGCAGCAGACTCAAATTTAGTGCTTTTTAGCAATATTAAACAATGTGGAGAACATCAGACTAAAGAATTAGGACAATATTCTTTGTCAAAGGTTTTGAATATTTTAAAATTTCATATAAATGATATTGTTATGCAAAAATTCATTTAATCTCCTGAGATATTTAAGTGTGTCTCTTCAGAGTTGCAAAAATTTCTGCCACTTAAGTTTCCTAATGTAAAATTTGCCACCTCTTGATAATATCCATTTTGATAAATGCTCATACATGTTTCTTTCTACATTCAATAGCAAGAAAATACCCATACTAATCAACTTAAATGGCTTTAAAGAAACTTTTGTTTTAACTTGCAGAACATATTTTAAGTTTTTGGATAGGTTATTTTGTTTAACACTCTATTTTAAATTATTATTTTAAATTCATGTTAGAAAAATTATGTCTTCAATAAGTTTATTTTTTTCATTGACCTTCCTATGTGTAGATAGTTCTCAACACTTTATTAAGTTTATTATTTCTGTTTATGATTCTCTGCCATTAAATCAATTGTAATATTTCAAGCAAGGAAATTTATAAAATCAACGTTTCAAGATATTAAATCATATTCTGCTATGCTTACTCCTCTATCACTCCTCTTCTATTTCTCCTGTAATACTACAAAATATTGTTTTAAAATTTGCTTTGGCGATGAAAGGCCCCCAAAACAAAGAAAGAATGATATGTGAACTTCCTTCTGAGTTCAGCTAGTCCTCAACTGCCAGCCACAATTGAGCCCAAAATTCCTGTTGCTAAATGAGACAGTTGTTAAGTGAATTGTTCCCCATTTTACAACTTTTCTGGCCGCATTTTTAACTGTAGTATGCTGCTTAAGTGAATCTGGCTTCCCCATTGTCAGAAGATGCAAAAGGTGATCACATGACCCCAGGACACTGTAATCATCATAATATGAGAGTCTTCCCAAGCAAAGGTGATCACATGACCCCAGGACACTGTAATCATCATAAATATGAGTCAGTTGCCAAGCACCTGAATTTGGATCACATGACCATGGGGATACTGCAATGGTCATAAGTGTGAAAAATGGTCATAAGTCACTTTTTCAGTACCCTTGTAATCTGAACACACTAAATAGTCACTAAATGAACTGTTGTAAATCAAGGGCTACCTGTAGTTTCTTTATTGTTTACCCACAGTCAAAATCTTGTCAGACTAAAGCAGGGCTGTCAAACTCGTGGCCTGTGGGCGGATGCATCATGCACTGGCTGCACCCAGACCCAGTTTAGCGAAGGGGGGAAAAGTCACAATATGTCACACGACAATGCCCTCTCGATGTGAGTTTGACACGCCTGGACTAAAAGCAACTATCTGCACAACTATATATGTACTCTATGAAATGAACTTTGGAGAGTGGAGAGTCTTAGCTCTCTTCCTGCCTCCCAGACTTCCCACATTATGTTGCTTCTTTGCTTTCTTGGAAGGAGCACATCCTGTCTAGGACTCTAGACTACATTCTACCAAAGATACAGAAATAGCACTTTGGAGAAAAAAGGTTGTCTATTCAAATGTCATTATTAAGATACATCATGTGTTCAAGATTCAATTTATTGTTCAAAAGTGTTATAATAATTTTTCAGAGCTTACAATATTGATTTTTTTGCTGCTTTATTTATTTTTTGTCCTTGCTTTGTTTTCTTTATTGTTTGTAATTTGATAAATTATCATATCCATTGCTATGTATAGTTGCAGATGTATTTGAAGCACAGTGAACTCTCCAAGGCATACTGCTACAAACTTTTAGGACATAGAATAATAGGGTTGGAAGGGACCTTGGAGGTCTTCTAGTCCAACCTTCTGATCAACAGGAAACCTATACCATTCCAGACAAATGATTGTACTGTGTCTTCTTGAAAATCTCCAGTGATGGAGCACCTGCATTCTAAGAGGTGAGCGTTCCACTGATTAATTGTTCTCACTCTCAGGAAATTTCTCCATCTTTCACCTGTTACTTCTTGTCCTGCTCCCAGGTCCTTCAGAATATAGGTCAACCCCTTTTGTGACGGCTGTCAAGTACTGGAAGACTGCTATCATATCATCCCTTCTTCCACTGGAGCTTCGTCTGGCCCCTGATCTGGCACTTTCCACCACGATTTGAAGACTTGGCTCTTTTACAATCTGGGCTGTGCTGATTCTCTAGGGTTGGGGTTATTTTAACTAAGGGTTTTTAATTTTAATTTGGCTTAATATGTTTAATATCTTTTAATAAAGATCTTATGTGTATTTAGTTGTAAGTTCCCAAGTCCTTTTGGAGAGGGGGCTGCATATAAGTCGATAAATAAATAAATAAATAAATAAATAAAAAATAAATCCCAAAAAAGATTTCCAATGAGTCCTCACTGTGGAGTAAGTTTAAGACAGTCATTCAGCACGTTCTACACTAATGAGCTGTGACATTTGTCCCAATTTAATGAAAAGTATAAAAGATTTGACCTTGATTACGATGACCAACCAAAATATTCGGCGCTGATGCTACAGTCCACTGATAATTTCCCATATTTTGTGCTAATTTCCATTATCTACAAATGTAGCTATTTCTCCTATAGTCAATATTGTGGATTCTTCTGATATGATTCATTAAGGCTACCCAAACTTGGTGAAGGGGCATTTTGCTTATTCAACACCTCTATCTAAGCAAACTTTGGGATGCTGTATGAAAAACTGTGTATGTATTATTTATTTATTTATTAATGGAATATATGCAGCCCCATCTCCGAAGACTCAGGCTTACAAATAAAACAACAGCAACAATAAATAATTTAAAAAGCAAATTAAACTAAAATAAGCCCCATTACAATTACAGTACACCCATAAAATCCCTTAAACTATCCCATAAAACCATCCCGTCCCAGAAATCCCACCCGGATTGGTTAAACAACCAGGTCTTCAAGTCATGGCGGAAGGTGCGGAGGTCAGGGGCC
>CM019151.1:154643124-154653573 GCA_009733165.1 Naja naja
TCTTCAAAGAGCAGCAAGAGTATGTTGCTAGAGTCCAAGCTAGCTTCTCAATCATATTACTTATCCTTTTTCAATTGTTCAGTCATTCATTTAGTCCTTTATTTATTAATACTGTTTACTATTTAGGTTTCTTTTCATCTTTAATTTAATAATTGATGGACTTGTATGCTGCCCCTCTCTGAAAGGATTGGGGCAGCTCACAGATAAAAATATAGACAATAAATACATTAAAAACAAATTATACAGCACAAGCCCAAATAAAATCAATTTAAATATAATATTGTGTGGTTTCCCTTTTGGCATACCAGGAGCCAAAACACTGAATACAGTTTGTATTCAGTGTTTTGTATTCTCCCTTCTGTTCCATGGCCATATCAAAGAACTAAAGGCTAATCTTGCACTGTAAGAGAAACAAGAAGTCTTAAAAGCTCCCAATTGTATGTTCCTAGAAGTTTCCAATTTTATATAAAATTCAGAATAACATTTCTTCCATTCATTTTTTCCCAGTCTGAGTACTGTCCGAATATTTTCTAAAGCATTTTCTAAAATGTTTCCCGAAAAATACAGTTTTAGGCAAGAAAGCCTTCTGCAGAACTGTAATAAGTTTTTATATCTGTGTTTTTGTGTAAAAGGGAAGTTTATCATTATTTGAAGAAATACAGAGCCAGGTTATTTTGCAATAAACTGGCTGTTCTATTCAATAGTTTTCATTTTTTCCTTGAAATATTTTGGAAATCTTTTTGGAAACATATAATTAAAGTGCATTAAACTACACAGCAGCTGCACATATCTATTTTCATTTCTCCTTTAATGTGCCTCTGTTCCAATTCCTGTTTTTAATATATACTTAACAATATTAACAGTTTTATAAGTAAAAGACAAGTCTAATAAAAATAATAAGGAAAAATAAAAAGTTCAGAGGGAAGAAAGGAAGGAAAAGATCATTAACTAAACAACAATCAGGAAAAGAATAACTTCTGCTCCTTTCAACAGGTATGAATGCACCCATTATAAACACATTATAAACACACCATCAACATTGGAAAAGACAAACTGTCAATGATACAAGACAGGAAAAATAAAATTAGAGAATGTGCAAGAATGGCAAAACTGATAATATATATCTATGCTAAAAGTCTAGTTAAATTTAAGTTTATGGTATACATCACACAGAAGCAAAATCTATAGATTTGCAATATGGTTTCTAAGAAAAGGGATATGCAGCCAGTTAAACAGATACTAGCAATAATCTTTGTTGTTCACTACACAATACAAATATTTAGATTAGCAGTGGGAAACAAATGAAAGAGAAAGGAACATTGCATCACCAAAAAAGAAACTAGTTATGAAGAGAAAAAGTCAGCTAGTTTACTTCTGCTTTTTCTAATTTTACTAGTTTCTATTAGTTTTTTACTTGTGTTTTATTAGTAACTTTTGTTATTCTGCAATTTGTATGTTTTAACACTCTCAAAACCCTGTTAAAAGCTTAAATAATAATTATTTGAATTACACAGTGAAATTTATTGCAAACAAACATATACTTACTCTTGGTAAAACTATAGATTACTAAAAAACTTACATTGTGCTGAGTTTTAATAAACATTAAAATAGTTCTATTTAGTCTTAGCATAATTTACCATTGTTCCAACAAAATTTTCAAGCTTTATTAGAGGTTTTAATTATTATTGCAGCTTTTTGTACTGTTCTTCTCCACTTTTAACATAGTAATAGATTTGCTGCCAATATGATTGTGCTAGCATGTCATGCTAGGGCAGAGGTCACCAACCGGTGGTCTGCGGACCACTGGTTGTGAGAAAATTTTGATGGTCCACAGCACACGTGACTGCAACAGAAGTGATACCGATGGCAGATGGACTGATGAGTACAGGGAGGGAGGGTAGCGAATGGGAGATCGTGGCATCGGAGCCCTTCCCAGGTGTTCCCTGGCCTGCGAGGGAAGGCACGATCTCCCACCCCACCTCAGGAGCCACAAAGTGCTTGCTGCCCCTCTGACAGCAGCCAAGCCTCTCCCACCATGCTTCTCTTCCTCCTCACCAGAAGCGCTCACATGCCTAGCAGGAAGGAGAAGGCTTGTCAGCTGCCAGAGGGGTGGTGAGAGCTTATGGCTCCTGAGGGGAGGGGTTAAGTCTCCGCAACATCTTCACCTGAGGGCATCACTGGCAGCCGCTGCGCGCTCAGGAGGTCTGTGCTCTTCCTGCTGCTGCAGAGCTAGGAGACTGCAGGATTGCCCTTTCCTGCCAGCCACCTGCTCTTCAGCACGTGGCTCGTCGGCCTCAGACATCAGATTCCCACCACCCAGCATCAGTTCAGAGGTTCCTCCCAGCCACCCAGGACAGGAGAAGAGAGAGAGATATAAGACACACACAGAGAGAGGGAGAAAGGGAGAGAGACAGAGAGAAAGAGGAAGAAAGGAGAAAAGAGAGAGAGATGAGAGATCCGGTATTTTGTTTTCTGTGGGAAAGCGGGTCCAAATGATTCTTCAAGTATTTAAGGTTGCAGAAACAAGCAGCCAAGCTAAGTGGCTGAAGGAACCCATCCCATCAGTGGGAGTCCAGGTGCTTCAGCGAGCAGCATGCTGAATTCATATTAGTGGTCCTGGGATTTAAAATTATGAATTTGGTGGTCCCTGAGGTCCAAAATGTTGGAGACTCCTGTGTTAGGGCATAGCTGCCTATCTCATTGCACACATCTGCAGAAGCCACACATTTCTGCAGAGGCCATAACACACCATGGCTCCTTGCATTGTATAGTGCTACATTTTCAGCCTGTTGGTTTTATATTTTGAGAAGATTGAGGGCTTTTAAGTACTCATTTCATGTCTGAAAAATTCTAAATTCCTATTTATGAATCTGGTCAATGTTAAGTGAAATCTTCAGCTATAAGAAAGTTCTTTATCCTATATTAAACCATAAAACTGATTTGCAGTGGTCTGAGGAGCGGGATACAGGCAGTCTGGCCAGTGTGATCTGGGAGGAGTTCGATCCTGTTTCGAGGATGAAGTGGACAGGACTATGCGGCTGAGTTCCACCACATGTTTGTTGGACCCATGTCCTTCCTGGCTGGCTTATGCCGCCAGGAGCCACCTGCTGGCTGGCTCTGGGCAGTTGTCAACGCTTCATTACGGGAGGGTGTTTTCCCACGCCTTGAAGGAGGCAGTGGTGAGACCCCTCCTGAAGAAGCCTGCCCTGGACCCGACCGTGTTAGACAACTTTAGTCCAGTCTCCAACCTTCGCTTTTGAAGGTTGTTGAGATGTGGTGGCTCGGCAGTTTCCACTCTTCCTGGATGAAGTGGACTACCTGGATCAGTATCAATCGGGCTTCCGACCTGGCTTCAGCACGGAGACGGCATTGGTCGCTGATGGATGATCTCTGGAGGGCCTGGGACAGGGGTTTCTCCTCTGTCCTGGTCCTATTAGACCTCTCAGCAGCTTTTGATACCATCGACCATGGTATCCTTTTGCAGCATTGAGGGGTTGGGAGTGGGGGCACTGTGCTCGGTGGTTCACCTCCTACCTCTCGGGCGTGCAATGTCGGTATGGCGGGGGCAGAGGTCAGCCCGAGGTGCTCGTGTGGGGTCCCTCAGGGTGGTTCTCTCCCCTGCTATTTAACATCTATATGAAGCCGCTGGGTGAGATCCGTGGTTTCAGGGTGAGATTCCACCAGTACGCAGATGACACCCAGCTGTACATCTCCACCCCGAACCAAATCAGTGATGCCCTCTCCCTGATGACCCAGTGTTTGGATGCGGTGTGGATTTGGATGAGCGGGAACATGCTTCGACTCAACCCGGCCAAGACTGAGTGGCTGTGCATACCGGCATCTCGGCCCTGTCAGGAATATCCATCTTTGGCCATAGGGGAGCGGTGTTGCCCCTGTGGATAGGGCGTGGAATCTGGGGGTCCTCCTGGATGTATGGCTCCGGTTGGAGGAGCAGGTGGGGGCCGTCGCCAGTGGGGCCTTTGCCCAGCTCCGCCTTGTTCACAATCACGCCATTTCTGGACTGGGATGCCCTGCGCACAGTCACTCATGCCCTTGTTACCTCTAGACTCGACTACTGCAACGCTTTCTACTTAGGACTGCCCTTGCATACCATCCGGAGATTGCAGCTGGTGCAGAATGCGCGCGCGGGTGGTGATGGGAGCCTGATTCTCCCATGTTACCCCCTCCTGCGCTGCCTGCATTGGCTGCCGGTTGCACTCGGGTGAGATTCAAGGTTTTAGTTTTAACATACAAAGTCCTTCATGACATGGGTCCTCAATATTTAAGGAGCGACTCCTGCCGACATCAAATGCCAACCGCCCTGTGTGAGCACATAGGCAAGGACTCCTTGGGGTCCGTCGGCGGCCAATGCCGGCTGGCGGTCCCCGACGATGAGCCTACTCTGTCACCCTGACCTCTGGAACCAACTCCCCTTGGGGCTCCGCCTGGCCCCTGACCTCCGCACCTTCCGCCATGATTTGAAGACCTGGTTGTTTGACCAATCCGGCTGTGACCTTCCTGGGGGTGGTTTTATATTTTTAGGTATTTTAAATTTGTCTGTTTGGGCTTGTGAATTTGGGTTTAATCTTCTTTTAATTATTTGTTGTTGTTTTTAGCTGTGAGCCGAGTCTTCGGAGATGGGGCAGCATACAAGTCCCAAAAATAAATAAATAAATAAATAAATAAATAAATAAATAAATAAATAAATAAATAAAACTGAGTTAATCATGGCTATGCTTGGCTATAATTCATGTTTGGTTGGAGTTGTATAGCCACTGATGACTTGTTAGAACTTCAATGAAGTCAAAGAACAGAAGCTTGGTTCTTGTTTACTTGTTCTCTAGCTTCCAGATGGATTCAATCCACATCCTGCTAAATTTGGCTGGCAAAAATATAGCCAGCTTGTTAGCCATACTTGCCTGTTGCTAGAGCTAGGAATTATGTTTTGGCATATTTGGTACACTCTACTTTGTATGTATATTGTGGTATTTAGTCATGGGGGTGAATAGTAATTGCTAATATTTTAATGTAACTATGTGTCTGCATTGAGAGCTTATGCACTGGAAACGAAGTCCTTATGTGTCCAATAAAGAGTTTTTTTCTCTTCTGTGAAGGATCTTAGGCAAAGCTATGCTGTACTTCCTATACAATTTATACTTTTTCTATCCATAGATAAATTAGTTAATACTCATAAAACTGAATCTGCCTTACAGATTTTCAGAAGTTTCCTTTCCCTGTGAAAGAGATTTTCTTTCTCTTATTGGGAGCAATGGGAGAATTGCTATGTGATGCTGTATTGTATTTTGCATTCTTTTTCTTATTCTGAAGACTCCCTGGATAGCCACACAACCCAGTTTGCAGAACCTCAGGGAGAAAAATTATTTCAATTCCTTTGAAATTTAATTGAAATCTGGGAAGTCGGGGAGACCATAGATCAGTAAAGAGGTGAGATTTTGGTGAAAGAAAGCTATTCCTATAATGTTAAGAATATCACATTCTATTCATTAGGATTTCACCAACACTCTTGTTCAATCAGATTGCATGAGAACTGAAAGAAAAATTCAGTGGAAACTAATAACATTACAATATTACCTTTAAAACTATTACAGAAATGAAAATGAATCTTCCGTGGACATGATGGAAGACAAATTGGGACAGAAGTATATAGAGAGCAAAGGATCACCTAAGCTCATTGTAATAATGACATACCATCTTGGTTTTAGTTCTCAGTGTGGGAAGTGACTGAACATTCAGTTTTCTTTGCTATCTTCAAAAAGTCCCAACTCCTGAAAGAACATGATAAACTATATGGTTGCTAATGATCTGAAGTAATGATGTATTTTCCTAAGCACATTTTTTTCAGCCTACAAACATTTCTGTAGTCTGGATATGGATAAATATAAGGGATATTGGAAATAATCCAGTGAAAAGTTCCAGACATACTCTAGTTTTCCATTATTTCCTCTAGACAGACTGATTATGTGCCTTTTCTCCACTTACAGACTTTCCAAGCATTTAATAACTTAGATGCCTGTTAAATGTTTTGAAGATATCTTATATGAAATCTTATCTTCCAGAAAGCTGATCTGAGCATCTGTTAAGCAGATGGAGATGAAAATGTATCCAGCTTATAATGGCAAACACAAGTAAGGAAATTATCCAAATGTTGAGCAATTTTGGAGCCTTAAGCTCCCTAGTATTCTAAGGGCAAGAAACTGAACCTTTAGAGCTAAATGGCTGTAGGAAAAGCAGTTGTTTGCAGCATATGTTGCAAACTAGTTTAAACTGTACACTCTAAACATTTTGTTAGCACTAAAGCTAGGCCAGCCTTCAGCTGTTTTGGTATCTGTTCAATGAAAAGGTCAAATAATTAGTTGGAATCAACTTATTTTTAAGCAATATTTCATATTGTTTATATGCTTGTTTTAAAAGAAAGTTTTGATGGATTATGGAGTATAATTACCTAATGCTTATGGCTACAATTGTATGAAATTTGAACCAGAAACAGAAAGAAGTCCTAACAAAAAAAACAGTTGGTAAGTATTACTACATAATAATATATCCTTCAGTTTTTTATTTCAACTTAAGTATACTGCTAATAGGATCCATTAAAGAGGTTTGTGGTTTCCAATTATGGAGAGTTATCATCATCACCATCAATCATCATCAATCATCATCACCACCACCACCACCAATTATCATCATCATCTAGCCCCATTGCATCTACTGCAGCTAATGTGACCTCTAACTTATTTCTGAGTGGACTTAATACATTGTAAAAAATAGCCATATATTATATTTCTTTTAATATATAAATTTGAGTTCTGCAGCCATAGCTATGTTGAAAAGGTTGTTTTCCAAAGCATGCAGTGCAGTGGTCTGAATAAATGAAAGGGTTAGAAGCCACTACAACCACTGCTGGAAATTATTGTCAGGTTTTGAAACTAGAATCTCTTATTCAATGCACATGCAAGAATACTTGAGCATGATGAGAACTTTAGCTCTTCTTAACGAAGGTAAATGTTGCACTCTCCTTGATGTCATCCATCTTAATAAACTGACTAATTTCCCCCAAGCTGTAATTTTAAACATTTTAAAGGGCATGTTATAGTAATATAATTGCAAAATTACAATATTACTATGATAAACATAGCCTTGATTTAAGAATTATTTATAAATTGTAATGTGCATGCAGCATCCATTATAGAATGTTAATGTTAAATACTTTGTGTTGCTATTATAAAAATATTTGTAATTGACTGACATGCCCAAGAATGTGGTACTAGTATTAACCATATATGAAGGTAAATAATGAAACAAAAATCATATAAACCAACTGCAATAAATAAAAAGGTCACACACCTGGAGTAACTGCAAGAAAAAAAAGTAGAAGGAAAGAAATATTGTAAAAGTATTAGATAATAAATCTGGCAATAGATAGAATGTAAATTAGATGTGAGGAAAAATGAAAAATAATGAAAAAAATATGTTATAAACTTCGACAAAACTACCGGTATGTATGGTAATGCTAATGGATCTATGAAAAGAATGCTTGGTGTAATGATAAAATGTAAAAGGCTTATGAATGAGGAAAAAATTCAGAGAAATCCAAAACATTAAGATAAAGCCAAAAATAGGAGCAATAATATCTAATACATATATAAAGAATAAAATATAGTTGTAAACAATGCAATCAAACAAGAGCCAAGGAATGGCTCAGATTATAATAAATACTAAGAATACACCAACTAATTTTTCTGAAATAAAAACATGTTTTGGAAGTGGATGAAAAACTACTAAACAAAGAAACTTTACATAGAAAATGGATATAGAATAAAAATGATTAAATAGGGAGACAGTCATTCCTATTTACTTCTAAGTATAGTAGATAAGACTGGTTTAGGCTTGTTTTAATGCAAGAAATTAAACGGAGCTGTTCTCCCCGTTGGTTCTGAATATAAGACAACCATGTTGCTTGTCTAATAATGTTGCTTGTCTGTAACTAAAAATGCATTGACTTTTGTTGGATTTGGAGTATATCAGGCAACAGTGTTTAGAGTTCCTCAATGAGAAGGATTCTTGACTAAATTCATGAGAATAAATTTTATAGGAAGCAGAACAGATTTTGCTTAGGGTACCTCTGGAGGATGTTAGCTCTGAAATCCAGGACCAGTTTTTATGTAGCAGCAGAAGCTGGTAAACTACAGTGCATTAAGAAGGAATTGGAAAGTTGTCTGAGGAATGCTGTAAGAACATTGTATGATAGATATGTGAATAATTTATAGAATGCTTAGCAAAAGGTTTTATTATTGAAAAACAATAAATATATTGCAAGATAAATATAAGATAAAAATAAAGCAAGATTAAAAATAAGAACAGATACATGTTTTGGTAATGTTTGAGATGCATTTGTCAAAGATGCTAATGAGAGTGTACTTTTGTTTTCAGATTTTGCTGGCAGAGAATTTGAAGCAAATATTTGGTCAAATGATGCAATGAGTAATATCAATCAGAAAATCACTGTATCAAACAACAAAAATGATTATCTAGCCCTCACAGTAGTTGTGTTTGACAGAACAGAGAATGAAGTAAATAATTGCAAATTATATATAAATGAGAAATAATTTGAGCAATGAACACTTATTAATGATGAGAAAATGGATGATAAATTTTTAAATTTTACAAATTCTGATAGAAAGATAATAGTATAAAGTCTGTTTCAAAAAATAATTAATTGCTTCTTTTTTAAAAAGTGAAAATGGCTATTTATACTATAAGTATGTACTGTATGCTTTTACCCATTGTGTTATGTGGAAGAAATAACCTGAACTTATTGAGAACAGCTTGCTTGAGAAATGTAAAGCAAGAAGGAAAATACCAAGAATGAATGGAATGTGAATTAATACAGGTGAAACTCAAAAATTAGAATATTGTAAAAGTTCATTTATTTCCATAATGCAACTTAAAAGGTGAAACTAATATATGAGATAGACTCATTACATGCAAAACAAGATAGGTCAAGCCATGATTTGTCATAATTGTGATGATTATGGCTTACAGCTCATGAAAACCCCAAATCCACAATCTCAGAAAATTAGAATATTGTGAAAAGGTGCAATATTCTAGGCTCAAAGTGTCCCACTCTAATCAGCTAATTAAGCCATAACACCTGCAAAGGGTTCCTGAGCCTTTAAATGGTCTCTCAGTCTGGTTCAGTAGGAATCACAATCATGGGAAAGACTGCTGACCTGACAGTTGTGCAGCAAAACCATCATTGACACCTCCTAAGGAGGAAAGCCTCAAAAGGTAATTGCAAAAGAAGTTGGATGTTCCCAAAGTGCTGTATCAAAGCACATTAATAGAAAGTTATGTGGAAGGGAAAATGTGGAAGAAAAAGATGCACAAGCAGCAGGAATGACCGCAGCCTGGAGAGGATTGTCAGGAAAAGGCCATTCAAAAGTGTTGGGGACTTTCACAAGGAGTGGACTGAGGCTGGAGTCAGTGCATCAAGAGCCACCACACACAGACGGATCCTGGACATGGGCTTCAAATGTCATCAGAAGCTGCCTTACCTGGGCTAAAGAAAACAGACCTGGTCTGTTGCTCAGTGGTCCAAAGTCCTCTTTTCTGATGAGAGCAACTTTTGCATCTCATTTGGAAACCAAGGACCCAGAGTCTGGAGGAAGAATGGAGAGGCACACACTGCAAGATGCTTGAAGTCCAGTGTGAAGTTTCCACAGTCTGTGTTGATTTGGGAGCCATGTCATCTGCTGGTGTTGGTCCACTGTGCTTCATTAAGTCCAGGGTCAAGCAGCCATCTACCAGGAGGAGCACTTCATGCTTCCTTCCACAGACGAGCTTTATGGGGATGCTGACTTCATTTTCCAGCAGGACTTGGCACCTGCCCACACTGCCAAAAGCACCAAAACCTGGTTCAATGACCATGGGATTACTGTGCTTGATTGGCCAGCAAACTCTCTGAC
Source organism: Naja naja (assembly GCA_009733165.1). Lineage (NCBI taxonomy): Eukaryota > Metazoa > Chordata > Lepidosauria > Squamata > Elapidae > Naja > Naja naja. Next base: position 154,653,108 of record CM019151.1, read on the forward strand.
CTGAACCCCATAGAGAATCTATGGGGCATTGCCAAGAGAAAGATGAGAGACATGAGAATGCAAAGAGCTGAAGGCCGCTATTGAAGCATCCTGGTCTTCCATAACACCTCAGCAGTGCCACAGGCTGATAGCTTCCGTGCCATGCTGCATTGAGGCAGTAATTGCTGCAAAGGGGCCCAAACCAAGTACTGAGTACATATGCATGCTTATACTTTTCAGAGGTCCGATATTGTTCTATGTACAACTTGTTTTATTGATTGCATGTAATATTCTAATTTTCTGAGATTGTGGATTTGGGGTTTTCATGAGCTGTAAGTCATAATCATCACAATTATGACAAATCATGCTTGAACTATCTTGCTTTGCATGTAATGAGTCTATCTCATATATTAGTTTCACCTTTTAAGTTGCATTACTGAAATAAATGAACTTTTGCACGATATTCTAATTTTTGAGTTTCACCTGT